>JBBYHO010048223.1:0-50285 GCA_038382025.1 Adansonia gregorii
ACCATTGGTAAAGTTAGCATCCCCATTCATGTTATGTGTCATCCCCTTGTATGTTTGTTGTCTTCCCCTTGTCAAAATGCAAGTTTGATGGTTGTCAAAAATTAATTTTCAAAACCTTACCAAGCCAAGCATGTTAACCTCAACCAATGAGGATTAGCATGGATTAGTATTTTTCTTAAAGTTAGCAAAATGTCCTAGGGAAAATTAAGTTTTTCAAATTTGGAATCCTAGATAAACAAACTCAAATCTTCTGATTTGCAATGACAATGACCTTACTCTTGTTCTTGAAATGTTTGTACCTTGTTTTTGAGTCAATACCTTGAGTGGTATGATCAATGGGCTATTTCATTATCCTAAATTAATTCGGGGCTTTGCAAACGAGTTCGTGATGCTCATGCCACTCTTTCCCTTCAGTCATAGACATACGAATGTCAATGACTTGAGTTTAGACCCGTATACATAAAGAAAATTAGAAATACCCCATACTTTGCTTTCTCCCTTATTTTTAGTTATGCTCAAAAAGGAGTTGTTTTCCTGAATTTTGCCTCGAGATATTCGAATGTCTTTGTATCACCCCGATTAGACTCAAGAACATGCTTTGACCTCTCATAGGCTCGTATCAAGGCACAAACATATTTTAAATCTTTACTATCCTTATTCATAATAATTTCTTTTGCCAAAAGTTATCGAAATTCTCACACATTTCATAAGTTTTGTCAACTTATATTTTTTAACTTGATTTCTCTAAAGAGTGTCAAACGTGTCACTTTTGGGGATACTCAAACCCTAACCTTTTGAGGGGATACTCTAACCCCGCTCTACAAAATTATCAAGATTTAAAATTCTTTGTTTGTCAAAATGGTTTCTCATCCATGGGGATCCTCTAACCCTGACCTTTTGAGTGGATACTTTAACCCTACTTCTTAAAATTATCAAGATTTAAAAATCTCCCTTTTTCAAAAATTATTTGTCATTCATGGGGATACTCCAACCTTATCTTTCTAAGGGGATACTCCAACCCTATCTTTCAACTATAATTAATCTTTTTTTCTCCTTTTCCATGAATACATCAAACAAACCCAATTTAATCAAGAAACCCAGATGCATCTTAAAAATTATCGATTCAATTATTCCCAAATAATCGAGGCTAATTGCGAGATAAATTCTAATAGTCCATTCCTTTTTTTTATCAGTGCATTGAATGATCCATCTTATGTTATTTTATTTATTGCCTTACTAACATGATTTCTTTGTAATGATTATGTGCATTCATGTTTTCAAGACATTTCTAAATAAAATTAAAAGTAATGTTCCATGTAGGTATCTCTCTAGTGCCCAAAGTGAAAAATTCCATTTTCAAAGTAAAATCAGAGGTCATTTTTATCGAAAATCTCTTTATTCCCCATCTCTCTGGGGCGTATATAAGATTAAATTTTTTTTATTCAACCTGATTTGTATTTCTATAAGATTCATGCATTAAAAAGGGGTTATATCAAAATAATGACAAGTTAAGATCGAAAGAATCAAAACCAAGATAAGGCATAGCTAGTAAGGCACCGATTTTAGGCATCGCGAAAAGGTTTGCACCTCATCGCACGTAACCAACTTTCAAACCCAAATGGTGAATCTTTGCATTACGTAGACCACAGATCGATGTTTTGAGTTTCATAACTCAAAATAGGTTCTAATAGGCATTCGATCATGCCTAGCCCAAAATGATCAGTGGCGACTCTAAGCGTTGGCCATTTTGTGATGGTTATCCAAGACCAATGAGATGAGCGATTCATCTTATGGTTCCCCTTTCACTGTATCATAGGTTGAGAATTTGTGCATTCTCATTCTCATCACATCGCTAAATAAAAGTCTCAGTCAAGAAGACATTTCCAAGTTAGGAAAATATTTTAAGTCATGCGCACTCATAGATCTGCGAGGATCCACCTCTAGGTACATTGTGATAGCTTGGTGACTCCACTGGGGATTGTATAGAGAGTTAGGCCAATAATTAGATATGTTTTGTTAGATTCTCAGTTCCTTTGATCTTTTATCATTATTTAACTAACCTTTTTTTTTTGCTTTGACAGCTAATATTTTGTTTGACGTGATGGTCAAGATTGTCTTACTTTCAAATAATCATTAGTTTAATAAAAATGGTAATACAGAAGTAAACAAAAAGGTTTGATCGTTTCACCGTCACACATCGTGCATTTACATATGCATTAATGTCCCGCCAAACTCCATGGTGTGGTTACAACCCAATCATTAGGAGGAAGTAAGCTATCTGCCTTCATGAGTAACCTTCTGCATAAGCATGGCAATAACTTCCTATATGTAAATTACCTATGTCTCTCGTGAGTAACCCTCCACATATGCATAGGGAAATACATCTAATGGTTTGAACCCGTTCTGCCAAACCCGCGATAGGTCTAGGATTAGGGTCCTTCAACTGTCCTTACCGAACGAAGAAGCAATTTGGATACCTATGTAGGCATCAACTTAAACCTCATATAGTGAGCTCTACGAGCTAAACCATGTCAAACCCTACCGAAATACTGCCATAATACTTGGAGAATAGGGTTATTCGTGGAAACATTTCTAACCTTTACTCTTAATTACCATAATTATATAGGTGACAATGAGCATACAATTATCACCTACATCTGCATTTTTATCATTTATCAAGGCATGGCTCCATGCTGCCCGAATAATGGTTAACCTTTGTATAAATAAGTGATAGTTAGCAAAAAAACCATCATTCACAATGTCTTATACTGTAAGCCGTTATGCTGTCCGAGTCATGGCTTAACGTACATCCACACTAGTGGTAATAAATGAATATTACTACCGATTGGTTATTTTTCCATCAAAATAAGATATTGCATCAGTTCATGAAAGGTAGATTGCATCTTAGTATGTTGAAATGCTACCCGTTTCTCGTCTTACCATTTTAGTTGAGACATGTTATGAATTTTTTTGGTTTTGGTGTTCTTAAATTCTTTATTTCCCTACATCTGTCTACTATATGTTTCACTAACTTATTTTCCTTTTGTTTATGCTTTGGTGCATGCATCATTTCATCATAACCATCATGACTATCATTATTTTGGGACAATTGTTCTGGTTCAGTGTTCAGCAAGGGGCATCATTTATAGTGCAACAACTTATCTTAACTATCAAGCCTTTTAAAAATGTTAGAACATGGTCAGAAGGTTGCCAACGTCAAGACGGGGGCATCCTAAAGCCTAACTACGTCTCAAAAATGCATGAAAAGGTCAAGATCAGTTTTCATCAAAATTATTGTTAGGAACTGAAGCACATTTGGGACAATTGGGAAAACAACATGAAAGAAGCATTCACTAAAAAGTATGAGGATATAGCTCTCTTACTTCGAGTTCAGTTGGATGATGGCTTATTGTGAGTAGTGGCACAGCTTTAGAATCCAGCCTACCGATGCTTCACCTTCAACCAAGAAGATTTAGTCCCTACCATTGATGAGTACACAGCCTTACTCAGCATAGAAAGGGCCAAGTCAGATCAAATTTACTGCAAGATGCTAACACCTCCTCTATTCAAGAAAAGGTTAAGGCAAATTCTTGGAGTCATAAAAGCATGGGTTGACAGTCACATTAAAGTAAAAAAGAGTAGTGAATGCATCTCTTAGGCCAGCTTGAAAGAGGCAACGGTAAATCTTTTTTATCAAGAGAAAGCTCAAGATGTCTATGCTCTGGCAATCTACGGGCTCATTATATCCCAAAGACTTTGGGTTATGTAGAGGTGGCAGTTATAGATTTTTTTCACTTATGTGGCAACATCAATGCTGCTTCCTCTATTCTCGCTGAAACCATCTACACCCTTAGCTTTTGTAAAAGAACGAGAATAGGAAGGTTTATCAGTTGTGCCCTATTGCTCTATATATGGCTCTTAGGTCATCTTTGTGTTAGGAAAGAGAGAGTCAGGCAAAGTGTCTTCTTCAAGATCATCCTCTTTCCATGGCATTAGAAGAAGAATGTCATCAAGATAAGATAGAAAAGCATTGGGTCAAGGAATTACAAAATGTCAAGGAGGAAAAAATCATGTGGAGAGCCCCACGGTGTTCCTTTAGTCGATTGTGTACAAATGTGGAGACTACACTTCTGTGCTACTCTTGGGATTATGGGAAAATACCACTTAAGCTTCACTTTTGGTGTTGCGTCAGTTTCAGTGCTACCAATTCATCCCCCTCTTCGAAGACTTAGGACATTGGGATTTTAAATACGGAGAGCCCAATTATAAAGTGAAAGTCCAACTAGCTTTCCAAGCTTGGAAGAAGATCCATTGTATAGAAATATACTGGAGAGGAAGCCCCACCACACCTAGATACAAAGAATAAAGACTTCACCGTATCAATGATCTATTGCCACCACCCAACTCTAGGATACTGTAAATCATAATAGAGGAACCACATTCTAAGATCAAGCTACTTAAGAGGGAGTTCAAATGAAAAAAGGCATCCTTTGCTATAGAAATCTCTTAACTTAAGGAGGAAAAGGGCAAGCTAGAGATGGATATCTATTTTAAGAGTGGAGAAATGGATCAAGTCATTAAAGAAAGAGATCGCTTCAAAGATGACCTTGAGAGCCTGACCATGGATTATGTGACATTCAAAAAAGCTAACAAGTCCCGACATATTGGCAAGACATTAGTCGAATGGGAAGCGAAAGTTGCCATTCTCAATCATGAGCTGAATCAGCAAAAAAAGGACCAACAAAGAAAAGTTCATGAGGGCACGTGCTCTCGCTTCTACCTAGCAAGGAAGGAATCAAAGACTCGAAGCCTAAATGTGAGATGCGAGAGCCACCAGGGTTGAAAATGAAGCCCTTATTCAAAGAACTCGAGAGTTAGAACAGTAATCTCAGGATCATCAAGGCCATATCAATGAGCTAGCAAGGGCTTTCAAGCAACATGAACTAGATTGGCAAATGACAGTCGATCAAGCAAGTCTGAACTACCAAGAATAACATTAGCACCTTACTCAACAAATTTAGATTGCTCAACAAGAAGCAGATGACATGATTGAAGTAGTTTGATCCATAAGGCAAGACATTACACCTATTGGAGATCGTGAGCAATGACTTTTTTATTTTCTTGATCTTGTGATTACATAATGTAATCATGACAGATACTTTCAGATGTAATCATGTCATAAAAGAAGAAACCCTTTTATGACTCTATGAATGATGTTATTGGTGAAGCTATTCCAAGAATCAATTGTCTCCAATGCATATGCATATTTAATTTCACCATTTTTCATTACACTTGTATTAATCATTCATTATCTTAACTCGTTATTGCATCAAAAATGCTCATTAATAAATACATTTTTTTAAAAAAGTATAATATGGGAATTAGGCCATAAAAGTACAAAAAATTTCAAGATCAATCAAGAACATAGAACCTTATAACACGCACTGCTACAACACACGATGCTGTAAGCAAATCATGAAGAGTGATCATGAAGCTCGTATTGAGCGACTTGAGCTAATGGTCAAGGAATCATAGGACCAGATGCTTTGTTAGCAATACAAAATACAAAATTAAATCACTAAACTTATGGAACTAATGACTGCCTCTATGAAAGAAAAAGGGCAAGCCAATACTTCTGAAACAAGGAATGATCCTCTTAATGTTGAAAGTCCCCCTGCCAATAATCTAGAACTTACCCAAGTTGAAACTAGACAAGAACAATGGCCTGCTCCTACACATGCCATTTAGGCTTCGCTAGTCATCTACCTTAATCCTGTTGTGGTAGGTCGATTTATTCTCGTTACTCAAGGGGTGAATGCGAGAGTCTTATTAGTAGATCTGATAACCCTTGACCATGAGGAACCAGAGAAAATAGAAGGTTAAAAGTCTACCATGTTTGCGAAAGAAGTGAACAAATTCTAACTACTAGAAAAATACCTCCAAGCTATCGAGGGGAGTGAAAAGCTCGGAGCTCTTAACGTGCAATCATTGTCTTTGGTGTCTAACCTTGTCATTCCCCTAAAATTCAAAGTCTCAATGTTTCAAAAGTTTAATGGAACCACCGACCCTTCTATCCATATTCGAATATACCTACAAAAGATGACCAGGTATGAGAAAGATGAAAAACTCCTCATCCATTGCTTCCAACATAGCCTCATTGGGGTAGAAGCTCAGTGGCATATCGAGCTAGATAATGTGAAAATCCAATCATGGGCTGAGTAGGCTAAGGCATTTCTGAATTAATACCAGCATGTGTCTGATTGTGCATGGGATGGACTTTCCTTGATGAATTTTGAGAAGAGATCTACTAAATACTTTAGGGAATATGCCTAAAGGTAGAGAGAGAAAGTAGCCCTACCCTAGCCTCTACTTACAGAAAAAGAGATGATAGTCACTTTCATCCACACCTTATGCACTCTTTATTATGAAAAGCTTGTAGGAAATGCCACCAAGAAATTAGCAGACCTAGTCCTCTTTGGTGAAATGATTGATGCAGCCATTAAGAGCGGTAGAATGTTAGCCGGGGAAACGTCCAAGAAACCTATTGCCAATAAAAAAAAGAGATGAGAGGCCAATGCCATAAGTTACGCTAGCTCATCTCAGCTAAAACGATACCAAATACCTAACCTTTATTACCCAAGCACACTATATTCTTGTCTAATCACCATCCCCCTTCAACCGATTAATGCCATAACTTACAACCCATCCTTTGTAATCCCATCTAACCCATCGCAAAGCTACCCTCCGCAAGTTCACCTAAGCATTAATTGATCAACCAGTAATGCACTTGGCCATCGAAGGGCAAATCAACAAAGACAACATTTTGATCCCATCCTTATGACCTATAAGGAGCTCTACCAGACTTTGTTCCAAAATCATTTAGTGACCCTAATCTATGTCCCAAAAAAGAAGCCACCATATGTGCAATGGTACAATCCTAACGCCCACTTTGAATACCATACTGGCGCAGCAGGGCATGACATTGAAAACTGCATATCTTTTAAACAAAATGTGCAAAATCTAATTAACTCAAATGTCTTGCAGTTTAGGATGAACCAAGGACCAAATGTTATCGCTAATCCTTTACCAAACCACACTAAGCCAACTACAAATATAATTGGCATTGAGAACAAACATGAAGTAAAGGCAACCATAGAGGATGTAAGGATGCCAATAATCTTGGTCTGGCAAGCAACAATTCAGATGGGGTTGCTCAATGCAACAGACAAATTAGAAAACAATCCTGATAACTTTTGTGACTTTCACACAGTTATTGGTCATACTTTACAAACATGTAAGGAGTTTAGGTCCATGGTTCAAAGAATGATGAATGAGGGCTAGATAGAATTCTATCATGAGATCACACCTACTGCTCAGTCTATTAACATGATAGGAGATGAAACCATGAAGCCATCTTATGGGAGAAATTGACCCCTCATTCTCTATGGCAAGCCAAGTTTTGAGGTTAATTTTTCGACAACTGCACCAAAGTTAGTCATAGAAGTACCAAAACCATTCCTGTATAAGAGCAACAAGGTTGTTCCATGGAAATATAAGAATCAAGTAGTGATGATCGAAGAACTAACTCCCTCAACTGCTATAATGGAACTGTGAGGAGTTAGTCACCTAACTTATAGTGGTAGGGGTTATGCTACATTAACTTAAGAAAAATAAAAGGTTGATGCATTTCCAAGCACCAGTACCACTCAGGCCCGAGCAAAGAATTTTAAGCCTGAGAAAGTCAAGCAAATAGTAAGTGAAAGAGAAGCCACAGAGTTTCTCAAGTTCATTAAGCATAATGAATACTGCATTATAGAGAAATTAAGCAAACAACCCGTAAAAATTCTATGCTATCTCTGCTTCTTAGTTCAAAGGCTCACCGAAACGTATTACTGCAAGTGCTAACAAAGAATATGTGCCCTCGAACATCCTTGTGGACAAGTTGGATCGACTAGTGAACAATATCATGGTCGATAATTATATCTCCTTCACTGATGATGAGATCCTACCTAAAGGCAAGGGCAATTATAAAGCTCTACATATCACTACCCATTGCAAGGGATGCATTTTGCCCAAAGTACTTATAGACAATGGGTCAGCCCTTAATGTTATGCCTATGACTACATTAAGAGAACTCCTTGTCGATCAGTCCAATATCAAAAGTAGCCACACTATAGTCTAAGCTTCTAATGGAACATGTCATGGAGTAATTGGAAACATCACAATCCAGCTTCACATAGGCCCATGTACATATGAAGTGGACTTTCAAGTTATAGATATTAATTCTTTTTACAACTACCTATTAGGAAGGCCATAGATGCATTCCGTAGTAGCCATCCTATTCGCCCCCCATTAGAAGCCCAAATTTATGATAAATGATAAAGTAGTCACTATCGAGGTTGAAAAGAAAATGTTCGCCACTGCTTGCACTGAGGATATTTATGTAGAGCCTAATGAAGATGCACCAAAATCATCCTTCCAATCCTTTGAGTTTGTTAATGCAACATTTATGGGAGAAGGATTACCAATCGTTGAACCCTACCAAAGAGTACCCACTTGGGTTTAAAAGTGACCATTGGTAAAGGTTCTTATACTGGAAAAAGGCTTGGCAAGAATCTACAAAGGATGGCCCGAGCCTTACAGGTCATCACTCAAGCTAACAAAAGAGGCTTAGGATTTAAGACAAATGCATACTCAACAAAGCAATAAGAAAAGAGGATCTGCAACCAGGAGATGACACGATCACTAGGTTGAGAGGGGGAGTCAAAGTTGACAATGTTTTTGTCTTTTTATGAGATATTTCATTTGGGAGGTCAAATTGATCCAAGCCAATTAGAAGAGCAAAAGGCTAAAGATGTCTTGATCATCTTAAATAGGGCACTTAACAGCCTCTATCTTTAAGATACCGAGCCATAAAATTCATGTCATTTAATTACGACCTGATTTTGATGATACGGACATGACGAAAGCCCTCTGCACTTTTCTCGTCACTTTCATGTAACATCAAGAAATGAAAAACTACCTGCCCTCACCTAAAGGCATATAGGTGTCCTATGTAAGGGTTTTTTTTTTATCAAACAAATGACTTTTGCATATATCATTCGATATTTTGTATCACTTTTCAACATTTTGTCTCCACTACTCTTTTATCCTTATTTTTATCCAAACCTTTTAGTTATGTGTGTGCCTTTTACAAAGTTTATTTCATTGCCCTTTTAGGTGTCCTGACGACAGTGACATGCATGTGTCTAATAGGTCTTTGAAGATTGATTTTGAACAGTTAATTTGCACTAGTTAAATCGATCTTCAAGAAGATTTTGAAGAAAGCTTTGTATCACTAGACCTCTTACAATTAGTTGAGTAAGAGGAGAAATAGATTATACTCCATAAGGACCTAATGGAAGTATTAAATCTGCGTACTCTGAAGGACCAAAAGGAGGTTAAAATCGAAACCTCTTTAAAGTTGACAACTAGGACCAAGCTGATAGACCTATTCTAGGAATCTTGAGATGTATTTAGTTGGTCATATCAAGACATGCCAGGACTAAACATTGATATAGTGGTCCATAAGCTTCCCATCAAGCCTGGATGCATACCAATCTGGTAAAGTTAAGAAGGATGAAGTAAAAAATGCTCTTCAAAATTAAAAAGGAAGTTAAAAAGTAGTCTAATGCAGGGTTTATTAGAGTAGCCAAATATCTAGAATAGGTTGCCAACATAGTCCCAGTCCCAAAGAAAGGTGGCAAAGTACGAATGTGTTTTAATTATCAAGATTTGAATTTAGCTAATCCTACAGATAACTTCTCGTTACCACATTTCAACACTTTAGTAGACAACATGGCCAAGAATTCTCTCTTAAGCTATAACTAGATCAAGATGGTGCTTGAAGATATGGAGAAAATAACTTTTGTAACCATGTGAGGAGCATTCTGCTATAATGTCATGCCCTTTAGACTTAAAAATGCTGGGGCAACATATCAGTGAGCCATGGTAGCCTTGTTCCATGACATGATGCATAAAGAAATCAAGGTCTACATTGATGACATGATTGCCAAGTCAATGAAGGAGGATAATCATGTCACAGACCTTTAGAAACTTTTTGAACAGCTACAAAAATTTCAACTCATATTAATCCTACCAAGTGTACCTTTGGAGTCACTTCGGGTAAGCTTTTAGGCTTTATAGTTAGCGAAAAAGGGATTGAAGTTAACCCAAACAAAGTTAAAGCTATTCAGGATATGCCACCACCTCAAACTTAAAAGGAAGTGAGAAACTTTTTAGGGAGACTAAACTACATTGCTAGACTCATATCTTAGCTTACTGACAAATGTGACCACATCTTTTGTCTCATTCATAAATAAAATCCATGAAAGTTGAATAAGGCTTGTCAAGAAGCCTTTGATAAAGTCAAACATTATCTATCAAGCTTGCCAGTGTTGGCACGGTTGATTCTTGGTTGAGTTTTAATCCTTTACGTGGCAGTCTTTAACAAGTTTATGGGTTGTGTATGAAGGTAGCATGATGAGTTAGGAAATAAGGAACAAGCAATCTACTACTTCAGAAAATAGTTTACGAAATACGAGTGCAATTACTTTGTAGTATAAAAGTTATGCTATGCTTTAGTGTAGATTGCCAAAAGACTTAGGTAGTACATGTTGTATCACACCATGTAGTTGATTGCAAGGCTTGATTCTAGCCATATCTATGTGAGGCCCTTGCACTGTCAGAAAGGCTAAATAGATGGCAAGTCCTACTTTCTGAATACGACATTGCCTATATTAGTCAAAAGGCTATCAAGGGTAGTGCGATAGTTGACTTTTTGGTAAGTGGAGCAGTAGATAACTATAAACCCTTGAATTTTGACTTCCTAGATGAAGATCTAATGTATATTTCTAAGAATGGAATGCCTCTAACCACAATCAATCCTAGAAGATGTATTTTGATAAGCATCAAATGCTCTAGGACATGGAATTAGGGCAATATTGATGTCACCTGACGGGAGTTATTATCCGTTCACAGCAGGGCTAAATTTCAACTACACAAATAATGTCGCAGAATATGAAACTTATGTTATAGGGGTTCAAGCAACCATCAAGAGGAATATCAAGATATTATAGGTGTTCGATGATGCAACCTTAGTCATCTACCAATTGAAAGAAGAATGGCAAATTCGCGATGCCAAGCTGATGTAGTATGGGAAGCTGATAGCAAAGCTTAAGGAAAAATTTAATGATATTAGTTTTCGACACTTACCTCAAGAAGAAAACCAAAAAAGTGAATGCTTTGGCTACCTTGTCATCCATTTTTAAAGTCAAGCAAGAGTTAAACGTTGCTCCTATCCAGATGAGCATCAACACAACTCTAGTTCATTATCATAGTGTCAAAAAAGAGAAAAATGGCTTACCATGGTACTATGACATCCTTTGTTACATCAAGGATCAGCAATATCCCAAATATGCAACCAAGACTGATAAAAGGACTATCAAAAGGTTGGCTATGGGATTTGTTTTTGATGGAAAAATCTTACAAAAAGAGTCATGATCAAGTATTGCTTAGATATATTGACATTCCTGAAGCCAAAAAAATCCTAAAAGAAGTTCATGAAGGGATTTATGGCATACATGCTAATGGACATCGGATGGCCAAGCAAATTATGAGAGCGGGCTATTACTGGTTGACCTTTAAGAGAAATTGCATCAATTATACCCGAAAATGCCATAAATGTCAAATCTATGCTGACAAGATCCACGTCCCTCTAGTGCCACTTCATGTCATGATAGCCTTATGGCCTTTCTTCATGTAGGGCTTGGATGTGATTGAGCCAATCATCCCTAAAGCTTCCAATGGGCATCATTTTATCTTGGTAACGATTGACTATTTCACCAAACGGGTAAAGGCTGCCTTGTATGCTATTGTCACTAGATTTACCATCTATAAGTTTGTCTAGTGGGACATTATTTGTAGATATGGCCTCCTAAACCAAATCACCATAGATAATGCAAGTAACTTAAACAATAAAATGATGCAAGAGGCCTGCTCGCAGTTCAAGATCCAACATCATAATTATATCCTTTATTGCCCAAAGATGAATGGGGCAGTTAAAGCAGCCAACAAAAACATTAAAAGAATAGTTGAAAAAAATGCTCGAGACTTACAAAGAATGGCATGAGAAGCTATGCTTTGCACTTCATGCCTATTGGACCTCAGTTCACACTTCTACGGGTGCTACCCATTTTTTCTTGTCTATCAGATGGAAGTTATATTGCCTATCGAAGTGAAAATCCCTTCTCTCAGAGTCTTGATGGAAACCAAACTTGAAGAAGCCAAATGGGTCAGGAACAGATATGACCACCTCAACCTCATCGAGGAAAAACACATGAAGGCCATATACCATGGTCAAATGTATCAAAGACGTATGATCAAAGCCCACGAAAAAAAGATGCGCCCACCACAACTTCACCCAAGCAAATTGGTATTGAAGAAGATCCTCCTAATTTATAAAGATGCACAGGACAAATGGACCCCTAATTGGGAAGGACCATATGTCATGAAGTAAGCCTTCTCTGGAGGGGCCCTAATCCTGTCAGAAATAGACGCAATGCCTTGCCTAACCCAGTCAACTCAGATTCTATCAAGAAATATTACATGCAAAGTGTAAAAACCTAAAAAAACCACCTTCAAAAAGGGAGGAGAAAGTAAAAAAAACATTAAAAAAATAAAAACGAAAAAAAAATGAAAAAAACAAAAAAAAACAAAAAACAAAACAAAAATAGGAAAACAAAAAAGGGTTTAGATGAGAATCTGAAAAGGATATTTGGGCAACAAACCAACTATATTTGAAACCCCTAATGGCAACTTGAGAAGATTAATTTTGATAGGACATGAACTAAGAGTACCTACAAGACAATACAAAGAGATCATAAAGATCTTCTGAAGATCAGCTGATGCTAGGCACATTCATTACTTGAGAAAGATTCTAAACAGCACCCAAAGAACATTCATGTCATGATTGTTAGAGGCATCTTTTGCCCAAAAGATCATCTTTCTTACTACCCTATCAATTGCCCGTCAAATATTATATTGAGTTATGCCTCTTCATTTTGGTGAATAAATATTATGTTATTTCCTTTAACCCCTAAACAATTCACATTGCACTTGTCATTTAACTGATAGTGTTTGATAATCAACTAAAATACACATCAGGACATCTTAACATTACATCGAAAGGAAAAAAAAGCATAAGGAACTCTGCTCATGCCCAAATCATCAAGATCATGCAGTTTTCACATCCAAACACCTATTCTGCATAACCATTCACCAAACCATTTCTTGCTTTCATAAGCCACATCTCAAGAAAAATAATTTTAGGCTAACCAAAAATTAACCCATGCATTCTATCAGAATCTTATCAGAGACATCAACCTAATCAGTTGAATAGTCTCTTAATTGTTAAAAATGCCTTCTATTTTTCAAGAAAATGATTGAGCCTCCCAAATTGAGAAATGTAATAGTCCAAGTTTTTAATACTAAATTTTTGGTTATATCCCCAATAGAGCCAAGATAACTTACAATCCCTAGCGGGATTAGGAAAATTTTTGCCTACAGTTGCAACAAAGATGAATCGCCAACCTTTTAAGAGTCTAAATGATGTATAAAGAGAACTATAACTATCTCCTATATTAGACTTCATATCTTGTAATCATGATAGCATTCCACATCATGCATTCACATTACCATCTTACATCATTATTTTTACAATATCACTTCAAGCCAGGTTGGCTTAACCTCAAAGAATTCCTAGTAAAAACTCTAAGCTTCACAAACCAAGTGCCATTCAAGTAAAGTCTTTTCCTTCTTATCAGTTTATGTCAAAACCCTTTTTATCAAGCAACTACTATCAAAGGGCCAATGTCAAAAAAATTGTTGTCTAGAAACTATCATAAAAAACTTTTATAAAGAACATTTATCAGAAGCTTTGTCAAGCATTTTGTCAAGAACTAGTGTCAAAATCCTTTCATCAGGAAATTTTGTCATAAACTTTTGTTAAGAAAAGCTAGTATTTGAGGTTTTATCAAAGAACATTATCAAAAAAACATTGTGAGCATCCTTTTAAAGTCCACAAGTCAATCATAACCTTTTAAAGCCCATAATCAGTGGTAACATTTCAAAGCCCACAAGTCAATGGCAGCCTTTTTAAAGCCCATAAGTCAGTGGTAACCCTTCAAAGCCTACAATTCAATGGCATCTTTTTAAAGTCGACGAGTCAGCGACACCTTTTTTAAAGTCCACAAGTTAGTGGCAACCCTTTTTAAATCCCACAGGTCAGTGGCAACCTTCTAAAACCCACAAGTTGGTGGCACTCTTTTAAACCCATAAGTCAGTGGCATCTTTTCAAAGCCCACATGTCAATGGCATTTTTTTTAAAGCCCACAAGTCAGTGACAACCCTTTAAAGCCCACATGAGATGGTGACACCTAAGTCTGAGTCAATGCTTGCATGAGCTGGCGATACCCAAATCAAAGCCTACACAAGCTGGTGGTAACTTAGTTAAGTCAAAGCTTGCACAAGTTGGTTGCACTCAAGTCAAAGCCCACATAAACTGGTGGCACCAAGTCCAAGTCAAAGCTCATATAAGTTGGTGGCACCCAAGTCTAAGTCAAAGCCTACATAAGCTGACAGTACTTGAATTAAAGCCTGCACGAGCTGCTGGCACCCAAGTTTAAGCCAAAGCCTATACAAGCTGGTGGTACCAAGTCCAAGTCAAAGCTCGCACAAGTTAATGGCACTCGAATCAAAGCCCATATGAGTTGGTGGCACCCAAGTTTAAGTCAAAGCCCATACACACTAGCGGTGCCCACCTTGTTACTTTGTAATTCCCTAAGGGGTCAAACCTTAGAAAACCTAACACCCTAGTGTTTTGGGGGGCATCATTCCACGTAAATAAAATAGTGTCTATTTATCTTTGCCCTACTCCTAATTCTTAATAATGATCAAAGAGGGGCGGCTGCAGACATCTAATTTTGTTCGGGCTTTTTTTTAGCAACCATGCTATTTTTCCATGGTCTAAGCATTTTTTACTCATCCACCATTGATCAAAAACTCGATTTTAACTTATTTATTTATATCAAAAAAGGATCAAAACCCATGTCAAATCATGAATTCAGATGTTAAATTAATCAAAATAATTTTTTTTAAAGTCTAAATTAGATAAAAAAAAAGGTTAATGTCACATAATCACTCTACTCCCTAGTTTGTTGACTAAGATCACCATCAGCCACCCTATTTGCTGGAAAATCATTTCAGCATTTAAACCAACCACCCTATATCCATCACATTGGCTGGAACTTGCTCCCTATAGCCACCATTCTAACATCACCTTGTCCCCCTTGAGAAATGGCCAAAAACACCTCTAATTTGGCTCTAAAATGCTAGTATAAAGGGACCATTTCTATCTCAACTAAAAAGGTTTAGATTCTAGCTCATTTTCAACTTACAAAACCATTCCAACACTAAGAAAACTAGAATCCCGTAGCTCTTCACCCACCACCCAAAAATAGCCTTAAAACACTTATTCCCCAACCATTACACATTGTAAAAATCACCCTCATCTATACCAGAACCAAAACCTTATTATTTCTCTCTTTTTCTTGCTTATTAACAACAAGGAAGGGAGGGAAATTCAGGCCATCTCTACTGCTTCAATTATTTAGCCAAAAAGTGAAGTTTTATTGGTATAATTTCTCACTTTATCACTTTCATTTTCTATTTTCAGCACCTTCATAATTTTAGTGAGCTCTCCATGTTTCCATCACCTCTTAGGATTATCATGCATTATTCTGGCTTTTGGTTGTGGTAGTTTAGGATTTGGATGCCTTAATGCCCCTTTGATATGCAAAATGCCTTATTTCATCCTTATTATTTTGATAGCTCTTGCTTATGCATTTTATGCCATATCCATGCATATTGATATCCTTAATCCCTGTATGAATCATTAGCCTAACATTTTTTAAGAATATTTATACATCAGCTTGCATCTTGTCATGAATCATTGTCATTTTCAGCTTCCATAACATTTTCTTATCAGAATGTATAATATTTCCTTTGTCTAAACTATTGGTAAAGTTAGCATCCCTATTCATGTTATGTGTCATCTGCTTGTATGTTTGTTGTCTTCCCTTTGTCAAAATGCATGTTTGATGGTTGGCAAAAACTGATTTTCAAAACCTCCCCAAGCTAAGCATGTTAACCTTAACCAATGAGGATTAGTATGGATTATCATTTTCCTTAAAGTTAGCAAAATATCTTAGGGAAAATTAAGTTTTTTGGATCTGGAATCTTGGTTAAACAAAGTCCAATCTTCTGATTTTGCAATGATAATGACCTTACATATGTTCTTGACACGTTTGTGCTTTATTTTTGAGTCAATAACTTGAGTGGTATGATCAATGGGTTGTTTCATCATCCCAAATTACTCCAGGCCTATGCAAATGTGTTCGTGATGCTCATGCCACTTTTCCTTCAGTCATAGACGGTCGAATGTTAATGACTTGAGTTTGGACCCTTAAACATAAAGAAAATAAGAAATACCCCCTGCTTTTCCTTGTCTCTTATTTGCGGTTATGGTTAAAATGGAATTGTTTTCTCAAATTTTGCCTCAAGATATTTAAATGTCTCTGTATCACCCTGATTAGACTCGAGAACATGCTTTGTCCTCTTATAGGCTCGTATCAAGGCACAAAAATATTTTACATCTTTATCATCCTTATTCACAATAATTTTTTTGCCAACAATTATCAAAATGCTCACACAGTTCATAAATCATAAAGTTTTGTCAACTTATGTTTTCTAACTTAACTTCTCTAAAGACTGTCAGATGTCTCACTTTTGGAGATACTTTAACCCTAATTTTTCGAGGGGATACTTCAACCTTGCTTTACAAAATTATCGAGATTTAAAAATCTTTCTTTGTCAAAATGATTTCTCATTCACGGGGATACTCTAACCTTAACTTTTTGAGGAGATGCTCTAGCCCCACTTCTCAAAATTGTCAACATTTAAAAATCTTCCTTTGTCAAAAATTATTTGCCATTCACGGGGATATTCCAACCCTATCTTTATGAGGGGATACTCCAACCCTATCATTCAACAACAATTAATCTTTTTTTCTCCTTCTTGGATTTCATGAATACATCAAACAAACCTCATTTAATTAAGAAACCCAGATGCATATTAAAAATTATCGATTCGGTTATTCTCAAATAATCGAGGCCAATTGCGAGATAAATTCTAATATAAATTCCAATAATCCATTCCTTTTCTTTATCATTGCATTGAATAATCCATGTTATGTTATTTCATTTATTGCCTTACTAACATGATTTTTTTTGTGATGATTATGTGCATTCATCTTTCCAAGACATTTCCAAATAAAATTAAAGGTAAATGTTTCGGTTGGGTATCTCTCCAGTGCCTAAAGTGGAACATTTCATTTTTAATGTAAAATTCAGAGGTCATTTTTATGGAAAATCTCTCTATTCCTCATCTCTTCGAGGTGTATATAAGATTAAATCTTTTTTATCAAACTTGGATTTGTATTTCTATAAGATTCATGCTTTAAAAGAGGGTTATATCAAAATCATGACAAGTTAAGATTGAAAGAATCAAAACTGAGATAAGACATAGCTAGTAAGGTACCGATTTCGAGCATCGCAAAGAGGTTCATACCTCATCCTATGTAACTAACTCCCAAACCCAAATGGTGAATCTTTGCATTATATAGACCACTGGATCAATGTTTTGAGTTTTGTAACTAAAAACATAGGTTCTAATATGGCATCCGATCATGCCTAACCCGAAATGACTGGTGGCAACTCCAAGCATTGGCCATTTTATGATGGTCATCTGAGACCAATGAGATGAGCGATTCATCTTAGGGTCCCTCTTTCACTGTATCATAGGTCAAGAATTCGTATATTCTCATTCTCATCACATCGCTAAAGAAAAGTCTCGATCAAGAAGACATTTCCAAAGTCAGTAAAATATTTGAAGTCATGTGCACCCATAAATCTGCAAGGATTCACTTCGGGGTACGTTGCAAAAATTAGGTACTATAAACATATTCTCCTTATAAGGATACATTATTTTGAGGCTTTGATTGTACAGGAAAAGCTTTTTTTCCCCCATTTCCTTAGATTTATCATTCATTCATCAAATGGGACAAACTTAGATTCTCATAATAAGCTCTATCTTTCTAGTAGTTGGGCACTATAAACGCATTCTCCTCATTAAGATAAATAATTTTTAATGCTTTGGTTTGGCAGGAAAAAATTTTCTTTTCACTATTTTCCTTAGATTTAATGATTATTTGTCAAATAGGACAAACATAGATTCTCATAATAGTATCCATTTTTTAGGTGATTGGGCACGATAAGCACATTCTCTTTATTAGGATGCATGATTTTGATGCTTTCAATTAGCAAGAAAAGCTTTTTGTTCCACCATTTTCTTGATAATCAAAGCTCATCCGTCAGGTCAGACAAACTTCAATTCTTATAATAATCTCTAATCTTTTAGTGATTGGGCAATATAAACATATTCTCCTCATGTGCATACATGATTTTGATGCTTTGATTTGGCATGAAATGCTTTTCTTTCGACCATTTTCCCTAGATTTAATGTTCATTCATAAAATGGGACAAACTTTGATTCTTGTTATAATATTCATTTTTTTATCATTGGGCACGATAAACATATTCTCATAATTGGGATGCATAATTTTGATGCTACTAATTGGCAAGAAAAGCTTTTCATTCCACCATTTCCTTAAAATTAAAGTTTATCAATCAAATGTGACAAACTTGGATTCTTATAATAATCTCTATCATTTTAGTGATTAGGCACTATAAACACATTCTTCTCATTATGATACATCATTTTGATGATTTGGTTTGGCAAGAAAAATTTTTCTTTCTACCATTTTCCTTATATTTAATGTTCATCCATCAAACGAAAGAAACATGGATTTGCATAATAGTATCCCTTTCTTTGGTTATTGGGCATGCTAAACACACTCTCCTTATTAGGATGCATAATTTTGATGCTTTGGATTGGTTCAAAAAGCTTTCCATTCCATGATTTTTTTGATAATCAAAGTTCATCTATCAAGTGGGATAAACTTGGATTCTTACAATAATATCCAATCTTTTGGTGATTGGGCACTATAAACACATTTTCCTCGTGTGGATACATGATATTTATGCTTTGGTTTTGGTAAAAAAAACTTTTCTTTCCACTATTTTCCTTAGATTCAATGTTCATTCATCAAATGGGACAAACTTGGATTCTGGTAGTAATATCCATTCTTTTAGGCATTGGGCACGATAAACACATTCTCCTTATTGGGATACATGATTTTAATGGTTTGGATTGGTAAGAAAAGCTTTTTATTCCACCATTTTCCTTAGAATCAAAGTTTATCCGTCAAATAGGACAAACTTGGATTCTCATAATAATTTCCATCCTTTTGGTGATTGGGCACAATAATTACGTTTTTGTCATTGGGATATATGATATTGATGCTTTGACTTGGTAGGAAATGTTTTTTTTTCCATGCATTTCCATAGAATCAAAGCTCATCTGCCAAGTGGGATAAACTTGTATTCTCGTAATAATCTCTATTTTTTTTATGAAATGGCACTATAAGCACTTTTTCCTCATCGGGATACATGAAATTAATGCTTTGGTTTGGCAAGAAAAGCTTTTTTTTCCCACCATTTACCTTAAAATTAAAGCTCATCTATCAAAATGGCATAAACTTGGATTCTCATAATAATCTATAATCTTTCAATGATTGGGCACTATAAACACATTTTCCATATTGGGATGCACGATATTGATGCTTTTGTTTCGCAGGAAAAGCTTTTCTTTTGACCTTTTTCCTTTCAATCAATGTTTGTCCATCAAACGGGGCAAACTTGGATTCTTTTTACAATCTCAATTCCTTTGGTGATTGAGCATTATAAACTTATTCCTCTCATTAGGATACATGAAATTAATGCTTTGATTTATCAGGAAAAGCTTTTCATTTCACCATTTTCCTTATAATCAAAGTTTATCCATCAAATGAGACAAATATGGATTTTTGTAATAATCACCATTCTTTTTGTGATTGGGTACTATAAACAGATTCTTTTTTTAGGATACACAATATTAATGTTTTGGTTTAGCAGGAAAATCATTTCTTTCAACCATTTTCCTTGGAATTAAAGTTCATCCGTCAAATGGGAAAAACTTGGATTCTCATAACCATCACCATTCTTTTGGTGATTGGGAACTACAAACATATTTTCCTTATTGGTATACGTGCTATTAATGCCTTGGCTTGGCAAAAGAAGCTTTTCTTTCCACTTTTTTCCATAGAATCATAGGTCTTCAATCAAATAGGACAAACTTGGACTCTCATAATAATCTTTATTATTTTAGTGATTGGCCACTATAAAAGACATTCTCTTTAATGGAATACATGATATTAATGCTTTTATTTTGCAAAAAAAAAAAAAAAAGCATTTTTCACCACTTTCCCTAGAATCCAAGTTCATCCATCAAATGGGACTAACATGGATTCTCATAATAATCTCCATTCTTGTGGTGATTGGACACTACAAACATATTTTACTCATATGGATACATGATTTTGATGCTCTGATTTGGCAGGAAAAGCTTTTCATTCCACCATTTCCCTTGGAATCAAAGTTCACCCATTAAATAGGATAAACTTGGATTCTCAATATAATCACTACTTTTTTCGTGATTAGGCACTATAAACAATTAATATATTTTCTTCATTGGGATATTTGATATTAATGATTTGGTTTGGCAGGAAAAGTTTTCCTTCCACAGTTATCCTAAGAATCAAAGTTCATCTGTCAAGTGAGACAAACTTTGATTCTTATAATTATCTCCAATCCTTTGGTGATTGGGCACTATAAACACATTCTTCTTATAACGATTCATGATTTTGATGCTTTGATTTAGTTGGAAAAGCTTTTCTTTCTACCATTTTCCTTAGATTTATTATTTATTCTTCAAATGAGACAAACTTGGATTATCATAATAATATCAATTCTTTGGTCATTGGGCATAATAAACACATTTTCCTCATTGAGATGCTCAATTTTGATGCTTTGGATTGGTAGGAAAAGCTTTTCATTCCACCATTATCCTTAGATTAAAGTTCATCTATCAAATGGACAAACTTGGGTTCTCATAATAATCTCCATCTTTCTGGAGGTTGAGCACTATAAACACATTCTCCTATACACAATTTTGATGCTTTGGTTTGGCAGGAAAAATTTTTCTTTTCACCATTTTTCTTAGATTTAATATTCATCCATCAAATAGGACAAACATGGATTCTTGTAATAGTATCCATTATTTTGGTCATTGCACACGATAAACACATTCCCCTTCTTTGGATGCATGATTTTGATGCTTTTGATTGGCAAGAAAAGCTTTTTATTCCATCATTTTTTAGATAATTAATGGTTATCCATCAAGTAGGACAAACTTGGATTCTTATAATAACCTCCAATCTTTTGGTGATTGGGCAATATAAATGCATTCTCCTTATATGATCACATGATTTTGATGCTTTAATTTGACACAAAAAGATTTTTTCTGCTATTTTCCTTAGATTCAATGTTTATTTGTAAAATAGGACAAACTTAGATTCTTATTACAATATTCATTTCTTTTGATCAATGGGCACGATAAACACATTCTTCTCATTAGGATGCATGATTTTGATGCTATGAATTGGCAGGAAAAGCTTTTCATTTCACCATTTTCCTTAGAATTAAATTTCATATGTTAAATAGGACAAACTTGGATTCTCGTAATAATCTTATTTTCTAGTGATTGGGCACTATAAACACATTCTCCTTATTAGGATACATGATTTTGGTAACTTGGTTTGGTAGGAAAATTTTTTTTCCACCATTTTCTTTAGATTCAATATTCATCCATCAAATGGGAGAAATAGGGATTCTCATAATAGTATCCACTCTTTTGGTCATTGGGCATGATAAACGCATTCTCCTTATTGGGGTGCATGATTTTGATGCTTTGAAATGGCAAGAAAAGCTTTTCATTCCACCATTTCTTGATAATCAAAGTTCATCTATCAAGTGGGATAAACTTGGTTTCTTATAGTGATCTCCAGGTTTTTGGTGATTGGGCACTATAAGCACATTCTCCTCATGTAGATTCATAATTTTGATGCTTTGGTTTAGTAGGTAAAACTTTTTTTCCATCATTTTTCTTATATTTCTTGTACGTTTATTAAATACGACAAACTTGGATTCTGATAATAATATCCATTCTTTTAGGAATTAGGCAGGATAAACATATTCTTTTCATTAGGATGCATGATTTTGATGCTTTGGATTAGCAAGAAAAGCTTTTCATTCCACCATTTTCCTTAGAATTAAATGGGACAAACTTAGATTCTCATAATAATCTCCATCTTATTTGTGATTAGGCATTATAATTACGTCCTCATCGTTGGGATACACGATATTGATGCTTTGATTTGGAAAGAAATGTTTTTTTTTCACTATTTTCCTTAAAGTCAAAGTTCGTCTGTTAAATAGGACAAACTTGTATTTTTGTAATAATCTCTATTATTTTTATGATTAGGCACTATAAACATATCTCCTTATTGGGGTACATGAAATTAATGCTTTTGTTTGGCAGGAAAAACTTTTCTTTCCACTATTTATCTTAGAACCGAGCTCATCTATCAAAATAGGACAAACTTGAATTCTCATAATAATCTCTAATTTTTCAATGATTGGGCATTATAAACACGTTTTTCACATTGGGATGCATGATATTTATGCTTTTGTTTAGCAGGAAAAGCTTTTCTTTCCAACCATTTTCCTTTTAATTAATGTTCTTCCAATAAATAGGGTAAACTTTGATTCTCGTAACAATCTCAATTCTTTCGGTGATTGGGCACTATAAACTCATTCATCTCATTAGGCTACACGAAATTGATGCTTTGATTTGGCAAGAAAAGCTTTTCATTCCACCATTTTCCTTAGAATCAACATTTATCCATCAAATAAGATAAACATGGATTCTCGTAACAATCACCATTCTCTTTCTGATTGGGCATTATAAACAATTCTTCTCTTTAGAATACACGATATCGATGCTTTAGTTTAGTAGGAAAAGCATTTTTTCCACCATTTTTCTTAAAATCAAAGTTCATTTGTCAAATCAGAAAAACTTGGATTCTCATAATAATCACCATTCTTTTGGTGATTGGGAACTACAAACATAGTCCCCTAGTTGGTATACATGTTATTGATGCTTGGTTTAGTAGAAAACGCTTCTCTTTCCACATTTTCCCCTAGAATCAAAGTTCTTCGATCAAATGCGTGAACTTGGCCTCTTGTAAAAATCTACATTTTTTGGTGATTGGCCACTATAAAAGACATTATCCTTAGTGGGATAAATAATATTGATGCCTTTGCTTTGCAAGAAAAGCTTTTATTTCACCACTTTCCTTAGAATCAAAGTTTATCTATCAAATGGGAGTAAGATGGATTCTCGTAATAATCTTTATTCTTTTGGTGATTGGGCATTGTAAACACATTATTCTTATAGGGATACATGATACTTTGATTTGGTAGGAAAAGCTTTTCTTTCCACCATTTTCCTTAGATTCAATGTTTATTCATAAAATTGGACAAACTTGAATTCTCATAATAATATTCACAATTTTTGTCATTGGGCATGATAAACACATCATTCTTATTGGGATGCATGATTTTGTTGCTTTGGATTTGTAAGAAAAGCTTTTCATTCTACCATTTTCTTGATAATCAAAGTTCATTTGTCAAATAGGACAAATTTAGATTCTTATAATAATCTTCAATCTTTTAGAGATTGGGCACTATAAACACATTCTCCTCATGTAGATACATGATTTTGATGCTTTAATTTGGCAGGAAAAGCTTTTTCTTTCCACCATTTTCCTTAGATTCAATGTTCGTTTGTAAAATGGGACAAACTTAGATTCTCGTAATAATATTCATTTTTTGGGTCACTAGGCATAATAACCATATTCTCCTTATTGGGATACATGATGTTGATGCTTTGATTTGGTAGGAAATCTTTTTCTTTCCACCTTTTTCCTTAGAATCAAATTTCATCTATTAAATGGGATAAACTCGTATTCTCATAATAGTCTCTATTCTTCTTATGATTGGGCACCGTAATCACATTCTCCTGATCTAGATACATGAAATTAATGCTTCAATTTGGTAGGACAAGTTTTTTTCCACTATTTACCTTAGAATCTGAGATTATCTATCAAAATAGGTCAAACTTGGATTCGCGTAATAATCTCCACTCTTTCAGTGATTAGGCACTATAAACACATTTTTCACATAAGGATGCACGATATTTATGCCTTTGTTTCGCAGGAAAAGCTTCTCTTTCCACCATTTTCCTTTCCATAAATGATTGCCCAACAAACGGGTCAAACTTGGATTCTTATAACAATCTTAACTCTTTTGGTGATTAGGCATGATAAACACATTCTCCTCGTTGGGATGCATGACTTTAATTTTTTGGATTGGCAGGTAAAGCTTTTAATTCCAACATTTTCTTTAAAATTAAAGTTCATCCGTCAAATGGAACAAACTTGGATTCTCATAATAATCTCCATCCTTCTAGCAATTAGGCACTATAAATGCATTATCCTCATTAGGATAGATGATTTTTTTGCTTTGCTTTGGCAGGGAAAAATTTTGTTTCCACCATTTTCCTTAGATTTAATGTTTGTTCATAAAATGGGACAAACTTGGATTCCTATAATAATATTCACTATTTTTATCTTTGGGCACAATAAACACATTCTCTTTATTAAGATGCATGATTTTGATGCTTTGGATTGGCAAGAAAAGTTTTCAATTCCACCATTTTTTATAGAATTAAAGTTTATCCCTCAAATAGGACAAATGTGGATTCTCATAATAATCTCCATCGTTTTGGCAATTAGGTACTATAAACACATTCTCCTCATTAGGATATACAATTTTAATGCTTTGGTTTGGTAGGAAACATCTTTCTTTCCACCATTTTCCTTAGATTCAATGTTCATCCGTTAAATGGGACAAACATAGATTCTCATAATAATATCCATTCTTTTGGTCATTGGGCACGATAAATGCATTCTTCTTATTTGGACACACGATTTTGATGCCTTGGATTGGCAAGAATAACTTTCCATTCCATCATTTTCCTAATAATCAAAGTTCATCCATCAAGTGAGATAAACTTGGATTCTTATTATAATCTCTAATCTTTTGGTGATTGGGCAATATAAACACATTCTTCTCATGTGGATATATGGTTTTGATGCTTTGATTTGGCAGGAAAAGCTTTTTCTTTCCACCATTTTCCTTAGATTTAATGTTCATTCATAAAATAGGACAAACTTGGATTCTCATAATAATATTCATTCTTTTGGTCATTGGGCACGATAAACATATTTTCCTTATTAGGATGCATGATTTTGATGCCTTGGATTGGTAGGAAAAGCTTTTCATGCCACCAATTTCCTTGAAATTAAAGTTTATTCGTTAAATGTGACAAACTTGGATTCCTGAAATAATCTCTATCTTTCTGGCGATTGGGCACTACGAACATAGTCTCTTCATTAGGATACACGATTTTGATGCTTTGGTTTGGCAGGAAAAAAATTTTCTTTCCACCATTTTCCTTAGATTCAATATTCGTTCTTCAAATACAACAACATGGATTCTCATAATAATATCCATTTTTTGGTCGTTGGGCATGATAAATATATTTTTCTTATTGGGATGCACAATTTCGATGCTTTAATTGGCAAGAAAAGCTTTTCCTTCCACTATTTTCCTAATAATCAAGGTTAGTCTATCAAGTGGGACAAACTTGGATTCTTATAATAATCTCCAATCTTTTGGTGATTGGACAATATAAACACATTCTCCTTATATGGATACATGATTTTGATGCGTTAGTTTGGTAGGAAAAACTTTTCTTTCCATCATTTTCCTTTCAACCAATGTTCATCCATCAAACGGGGAAAACTTGGATTCTTATAATAATCTCAATTCTTTTGGTGTTTGGGCACTATAAATTTATTCCTCTCATTAGGATAGACAAAATTGATGCTTTAATTTGGCAGGAAAAGCTTCCACCATGTTTCTTAGAATCAATATTTATCTATTAAATGATAAAAATATGGATTCTTGTAAGAATCACCATTCTTTTTATGATTGGGCACCATAAATGGATTCATCTCTTTGCATACACGATATTGGTGCTTTGGTTTAGCAGGAAAATTGTTTCTTTCTACCTTTTTTCTTAGAATCAAGTTCATCCGTCAAATGGGAAAAACTTGGATTCTCATAATAATCACTATTCTTTTGGTGATTGGGAAATACAAACATATTCTCCTCATTGGTATACGAGCTATTAATGCCTTAGTTTGGTAGATAAAGTTTTACTTTCCACCTTTTCCTTTAGATCAAAGCTCTTCGATCGAATAAGACAAACTTAGACTCTCGTAATAACCTCCATTTTTTTGGTGATTAGCCACTATAAAAGACATTCTCCTCAGTGGCATACACGATATTGAAGCTTTTGTTTTGAAAGAAAAGCTTTTTTTGCCACATTCCTTGGAAACAAAGTTTATCTGTAAAATGGTACTAAGATGGATTCTCGTAATAATATCCACTCTTTTAGTGATTGGGCCTTATAAACACATTCTCCTTATTAGGATAAATGACTTAGATGCTTTTGTTTGGCAAAAAAAGCTTTTCTTCCCACCATTTTCCTTAAAATCAAAGTTTATCTATCAAAATTAGATACACTTGGATTCTCATAATAACCTCTAATCTTTTTGTGGCTGGGCACTATAAACACATTCTCCTCATTGGGATACATTATATTGATGCTTTGGAATAGTATGAAAAGCTTTTTTTTCACCTTTTTCCTTAGAATTAAAGTTCATCCGTTAAATGGGACAAACTTGGATTCTAGTAATAATGTTTAATCTATTTGTGATTCGGCACTATAAATGCTTTCTCCTCATTGGGATACATGATACTGATGCTTTTGTTTGGTAGGAAAAGCTTTTCTTTCCACCATTTTTGAAGTACCACATCATGGTTGGCCTATGTTAGCATGCCCAAAGGAGGAAGAGTTTGAGTATATAGGCCTAATCACATGATCAGAGGCTAAGAGAGTCAACTTGGTGTATTATGTGCTTAATAAAGATGATCCTTAATGATTTTAGAAGACCTCTTAAGGAAGAAAGTTAGGAACATACAGATTAAGAAATTTTTAGTGTATAGATCATTACTTAATTTCTAAGGCTTTATGTTTTTTAGAAAGGTTTTAATTCCTTACCTTGCAAGGAAATTAATTCCTTTGACTATTTCACTTTCTTTGTCAATAAGCAATACCTTAATTACTTATTTAGGATTCAGTTTTCGTTCTTGTAAAGGCCTTTGGCCAAATCCTCTACTTTAAATAAGGGATTTTGTGTTTGTGTATAGGACTTTTAAGGTTGATCAATGAAGTAGCTGATTATTTTCAATTCTTTTCTCTTATCTAAGTCTTTTTGGTAGCAAGTTTATGAGACTTATCTTTTAGGTTTCTCATCCTTAAAAGTAGCATCCAAACCTTGTATTGATTATGGCAAGGATTCTTATCAATCAATCAAGGTTTATTCTTTCCATCCTTCCAACTTTCAGATTTAAGGTTGTTTTTCTTTTATTTTCATTTTAAACCATTAGAGACTTATTTGCATTAAGTTTTATTCTTATAAGATTCATCATTATTGGCATTAGAGCTAAGGTTTTAGAGGTTTTAGAGTGATAAATACCATGCCAGAAGGTAGCGAGACCCATACACCGCCAAATCCAAGATTGCAACAAGGAATGGATTTTAAGCAAGCTCATCTTGTAGCCTTTGAATGCAATAACGAAGAGCTTCATACATGCATGGATCAGCTTAGGTGTATGGTAGAAAGATTGGCCATGAATCAGCCACAAAACAACCAACTGCAATGATAAAGGGTTGATCATAATAAGGGTCATAAGTATGATGATCCGAGCATAAAAGATGAACCTGAAGAAGCACTAAGGCAATTATGGTAGCTAAGAACCTCTGATAATATCAAGATAAAGATTCCACCTTTTCATGGAACAAGCTCTCCCAAAGAGTACTTGGAGTGGGTACAACATGTTAAGAAAGTCTTTAAGTGTCAAGAGTACACCGAGGCTAAAAATGTTAAACTCATAGCTTTAGAGTTTACCGATTATGCTAATCTTTGGTGGGAGAATCTGAAAGTGCAAAGAAGGCATGATGGAGAAAATCCAGTCTTGACAAGAAGACTTATGAAGTGGCTTATAGAAAAGAGGTTTGTACCTCAATACTATAAGTAATAGCTATTCCTAAAGTTGCATACTTTACAACAAAGAGGCAATTGTGTTAAGGATTATGTGAAAGAGTTTGAGATGTTAATAATGCATGTAATATATAAGAGGCTTAAGAACAAACCATTGCAAGATGCATTAGTAGGTTGCATAAAGAGATTGCAAATTCAGTGAAGTTACAACCATATGCCATATTAGATGATGTGATTGCATTGCCTATAAAGATTGAAAGGTAGTGCAAAAGAGGCTCGTCTAATGTAAGTAAACCTTACACCTCATCTTTTTCTTCATGTTATATCTCCAAAATAATCATAAAACCTAAAAAAAAGGATCCTACTATGGTGACCGTGGTTGAAAAAGGAAAAAAAATTGAAAATTCCCAACCATCAACAAGAAGTCATGACATCAAGTGTTTTAAATGCCTTGAGCTTGGACACATAGCTTCTTAATGTCCTAACAAGAAGGTAATGATCATTTGTGAATCAGTTGAAAAAGTTGTTACTGAAGATGAATTAGATCCAAAAAACAAATGGAAGAAGAGTAAGTTGCACCTTCTGAAGAAGGAGAATTACTTATTATTCATCATAATCTATCCATACAATTAAAGAAAGATAAGGAACAACGAGAGAATAGCTTTCACACTCATTGCAACATTAATGGTAAGGTATGTGGTTTAATCATTGATGGAGGAAGTTGCATTAATGTAGCCTCTACTAAATTGGTTAATAAATTAAACCTTAGTACTACTAAGCATCCATATCCTTATCATTTGCTATAGCTAAACAATGAGGCATTTCTAAGGCTTACAGAACAAATAAAGGTGCCATTTATCATAGAAAGGTACAAGGATGAAGTAATATGTGATGTGTTACCAATGAATGCCAGCCATGTGCTTTTTAGAAGACCTTGGTAGTTTGATTAAGATGTTCTACATCATGGGCATGCAAACACCTATTTTGTTTCTAAGGATGGTAAACATGTGCTATTGACACCTCTCAGTCCTTCCCAAGTAATGCAAGATAAGTTGACGATCTTAAAAGTAACAAATGAGAGCTTATTTACCAACAAAGGAAAGGTAAAACATGCTTTAATATCTAATGAGATTGTTTACTTGTTGATAGTTAAGGAGATTTCAAGGGAAGGTGGAGCATTCTTTCAAAAATTAGATAAGATATTGAAAGAATTTTGTTCAAGAAGTTCATGATTCATACCAATCATGAATCATTAAAACAATTAAAGGGGCAAAGTAAGTTGAATAGGAGGCATACAAAGTGGATAGAGTTCTTGGAGACGTTTCCTTATGTAATCAAGTACAAGAAAAGGAATGTCAACATCATAGTTGATGCACTTTTGTAAAGATATGCATTAATTTCAATGCTTAATATAAGATAAATGGTGTTTAATTTGATGATAGAATTGTACAAAGAGGACTTACACTTCGTATGAAGAGTGCACAAAAGGAACAAAAAAGAGTTATTTTCGGCATGAAGGATTTCTCTTTAAGTCTGGCCGATTATGCATTCCTTTTTGTTCAATTCGAGAGCTTTTGGTGCATGAAGCTCATAGTGGAGGTCTTGGTGGACACTTTAGAGAAAAAAAAGATATTAGAAGAATTGAAAGCTCACTTCTATTAGCTAGTAATGAATCAAGATGTTCATAGAATTTCACAAAGATATGTCACATTCAAAAAACCAAAGAGCAAAAGGATGGCACAAAGGTTATACATGCCTTTGGCCATACCTGAAGATCTATGGGAACATGAAAGTGTGGATTTTATTTTAGGTTTACCTAAGACATCACGAAAAAAAGATTCGATAATGGTTGTAGTGGTATCAAAGATGTCACACTGCATTCCATGCCACAGAACTAATGATGCCAGCTTTGTAACTAATTTGTTCTTCAAGGAAATAGTTTGACTATATGGGATTCCTAAGAGCATTGTTTTTGATCGTGATGCTATATTTCTAAACTATACGTGGAAGACTTTGTGGAAGAAGCTTGGAACCAAGTTATTATTAGCATAGCCTGGCATCCATTAATTGACAGGAAAACTGAAGTGGTGAATTGAACACTTTTAACTTTTCTTAGGACAGTGGTGAAAAAGAACATAAAAAATTAGGATGAGTGCTTGGCATATGTAAAGTTTGCTTACAATCATAGTGTACACAACGCTACTAAGCGTTCTCCTTTTGAGGTGGTCTATGGTTTCAACCCAACTACACCTCTTAATTTAGTCCTAATACCAATTAGTGAGAGGAGTGTATAGATAGAGCTAAGAAAGCTTAGATGGTGAAGAATATGCAGGAAGTTAGAGAACAAATCGAGAAAAAGAATAAAGCCTATGAAAGATTGACAAACAAAAAGAGAAAGCAAGTTTTACTTAAACTGGGAGATCTTGTATGGACTTTTCTTCGTAAGGAGAGGTTCCCTAACAAAGGAAGTCCAAGCTGATGCCGCATGCTGATGGTCCTTTTAGGGTCCTTAAAAAGGTAAATGATAACACTTACAAGCTTAACCTACGGGAAGAATACAATGTGAGTACTACATCCAATGTTTAAGGTCTTACAACCTATTTGGAAGACATTTTGGATAATAGAAATGATGTGGATTTAAGGACAAATCTTTTTCAACAAGGGGGAGATGATGTGCTACATCATGGTTGGCCTAAGTTGTAGGTCCAAAGGAAGTAGAGATTAAGTATACAGGCCCAATCACACGATCAAGGTCTAAAATAGTCAACTTAGTGTATTATGTGATCAGTAAAGAAGATTCTTAAAGATTTTAAAAGTCTTCTTAAGCAAGAAAGTCAGTCGCATGTAAATTAGGAAATTTTTAGTGTATAGATTGTTACTTAATTCCTAAGGCTTTATGTTTTTTAGGAAGGTTTTAATTCCTTAGCTTGCAAGGAAATTAGTTCCATTGGGTATTTTACTTTCTTTGTCAGCAAGCAATACCTTAATTAATTATTAAGGATTCAGTTTCCTTTCTTATAAAGGCCTTTGGCCAAATCTTCTACTACAAATAAGGGACCTTATATTTATTTATGGGATATTCAAAGTTGATCAATAAAGTAGCTAATTATTTTCAGTTATTTTCTTTTATACAAGTCTTCTTGGTGGTGAGTTTATGAGACTTATCTTTTAGGTTTCTCTTCCCTAAAAGTGGCATCTAACCCCTGTATTGATTATGGCAAGGATTCCTATCAATCAATCAAGTTTCATGGCTTTTATCCTTCCAACTTTTAGATTTCAAATTTTATTTTATTTTATTTTTGTTTTAAACCATTAGAGAATTATTTCCTTTGAGTTTTATTCTTATAATGCTTATTAGTTTTCCCCTTAATCAAAGTTCGCTCGTCAAATAGGACAAACTTGGATTCTCATAATAATATCTATTCTTTTTTAGATTGAATGCTATAAACACATTATCTTCATTGGGACACACGAAATTGATGCTTTGGTTTGGCAGGAAAAGCTTTTCTTCCCACCATTTTCCTTAGAATCAATATCCATCTGTCAAATAGGACAAACATGGATTTCGATAATAATCTCTATTCTTTTGGTGATTGGGCACTATGAACACATTCTTCTTATTGGGATACATGATATTGATGTTTTTGTTTGTCAGGGAAAGCTTTTCTTTCCACCATTTTCCTTAGGATCAAAGTTTATTCGTTAAAATGGGACAAACTTTTATTCATATAATAATCTCTAATCTTTGGTAATTGGGCACTATAAATACATTCTCCATATTAGGAAACACGATATTGATGCTTTAGTTTGGCAAGAAAAGGCTTTCTTTCCACCATTTTCCTTCGAATCAAAGTTTATCCATTGAATGGTACAAACATGGATTCTCATAATAATCCTCATTCTTTTGGTGATTAGGAACTATAAACATATTCTTCTCCTTAGAATCGTGCTATTGGTGCCTTGGTTTGGTATGAAAAGCTTTTCCTTCCACCATTTCCCTTAAAATAAAAGTTCTTTGGTCAAATGAGATAAACTTGTACTCTCATAATAATCTCTATTTTCTTGCTGATTGGCCACTATAAACACATTCCCCTCATTGAGATATATGATATTAATGCTTTTATTTAGCAGGAAAAGCTTTTCTTTCCATCATTTTCTGTTTAATTAAAGTTCATCTGTCAAATGGGACAAACTTGGATTCCATCATAATATCCATTCTTTTTTGTGATTAAGTGCTATCAAAACATTTTTCTCATTAGGATACACGAAATTGATGCTTTGGTTTGGCAGGAAAAGCTTTTTTTTCGACCATTTTCCTCTAAATTAATGTCAATTTATCAAAAAGGACAAACATAGATTCTCATAATAATCTCTATTCTTTTGGTGATTGGGTACTATAAACGTATTCTTCTTATTGGGATACATGATATTGATGCTTTTCTTTGGCAGGAAAAGCTTTTCTTTCCACCTTTTTTGTTATGATCAAAGTTTATTCGTCAGAATGGGACAAACTTGGATTCTCATAACAATGTCCAATCTTTTAGTGGTTGGGCACTACAAACACATTCTCTATATTAGGATATACGATATTGATGCTTTTGTTTAGTAGAAAAAGCTTTTTTTTTCCATTGTTTTCCTTTGAATCAAAGTTCATCGTCAAATAGGACAAACTTGGATTCTTGTAATAATCTCAATTCTTTAGGTAATTGGGCACTGTAAACACATTTTTGTCATTGGGATACACAAAATATATGGCCTGGTTTAGTAGGAAAAGGTTTTTTTTCCCCATTTTCCTTAGATTCAATATTCATCTATCAAATGGGACAACTTGGATTCTTGTAATGTTATCCATTCTTTTGGTGACTAGACAAGATAAACACATTCTCCTCATTAGGATGCATAATTTTGATTCTTTAGATTGGCAAGAAAAGCTTTTCAACCTATTATTTCCCTGAGAATCAAAATTCAGTTGTTAAATGGCACAAACTTGGATTTTTGTAATAATATCCATTGTTTTTTTGACTAGGCAAGATAACACATTCTCCTCATTAAGATGCATGATTTTAATTCTTTGGATTGGTAGGAAAAGCTTTTCATCCCACTATTTTCTTTAGAATCAATGTTCGTCCATCAAATGGGACAAACTTGTATTCTTGTAATAATCTCCATCTTTTTGGTGATTGAGCACTATAAATATATTCTCCTCATTGGGATGCATGATAGGGATGCTTCAGCTTGGTAGGACAAGCTTTTCTTTCCACTATTTTTCTTTAAATCAAAGCTTGTCTGTCAAACTACAAACTTAGATTTTTGTAATAATTTTAATTATTTTGGTGATTAGGCAATATAAACACATTATTCTTCTTTGGATACACAACATTGATGCTTTCATTTGGCAGGAAAAGCTTTTCATTGCACCATTTTCTTTAGAATATACGTTTGTGTGTCAACTAGGACAAACATAGATTCTCTAATCTTTTGGTGACTAGTCACTATAAACACATTCTCCTTATTAAGATAAATGGTATTGATGCTTTTGTTCGGTAGGGAAAGCTTCTCTTGCCACCATTGTCTTTTTAGTCAAAGTTTGTTAATCAAATGGAACAAACTTGGATTCTTATAATAATACCCATTCTTTTTATGATGGGGTACTATAAATGCATTTTCCTTATTAGAGTACACGAAATTGATGTTTTAGCATCGTAGGAAAACCTTTTCTTTCCACCATTTTCCTTATAATCAATATCTATCTATTAAATATGACCAACATGAGTTCTCATAATAATCTCTATTCTTTTGGTGATTGGGCATTATAAACACATTCTCTTCATTGGGATACACGATATTGATGCTTTTGTTTGGTAGAAAAACCTTTTCTTCCCACCATTTTCTTTAGAACCAAAGTTCATCCATTAAAATGAGACAAACTTTAATTCTCATAATAATCTCTAATCTTTTTGTGATTGTGCACGATAAAGACATTCTCCACATTGGGATACACGATATTGATGCATTTGTTTAGCAGGAAAACATCTTCTTTCCACCTATTTTCCTTTTTATTTGTAAAATGGGACAAACTTGGATTTTTGTAATAATCTCAATTCTTTTGGTGATTGGGCATAGTAAACACATTCTTCTCGCTGGGACACACAAAATTGATGCTTTGGTTTGGCATGAAAAGCTTCCATTCCACCATTTCCCTTAGAATCAAAATTTGCCTGTCAAATGAGACAAACGTGGATTCTAGTAATAATCACCATTATTTTTGTGCTTAGGCACTATAAAAACACTTTTTTATTAGGATGCACGATATTGATGCTTATGGTTGGCAGGAAAAGCTTTTCTTTTTACCATTTTCCTTAGAATCAAAGTTCATCTATCATAGGGGATAAACCTTGATTCTCGTAATTATCACTATTCTTTTGGCTATTGGGCACTATAGATATATTTTCCTCATTTGGAGCACGAAAAGCTTTTCTTTCTGCCAATTTTCTTAGAATCAAAGTTCATTAGTCTGATGCAACAAACTTGGATTCTCACAATAATCATCATTTTTTTGGTGATTGGGTACTATAAATACATTCTCCTTATTAGAATCCACAATATTAAAGCCTTTGTTTGGCAGGAAAAACTTTTCTTTCGTTATTTTCCTTAGAATCAAAGTTAATCTATCAAATAGGGCAAACATAGATTCTCGCAATAATCTTCATTGTTTTGGTGATTTAGCAATAGAAACACATTCTCCTTATTGGGATACACAATATTGATGCTTTTGTTTGGTAGAAAAAGCTTTTCTTTCCTCCATTATCCTAAGAATCAAAGTTCTCTGTCCAAATTAGAAAAACTCGCATTCTCGCAATAATTTCCAATCTTTTGGTGATTGGGCATTATAAACACATTCTCCTTATTGGGATGCATGATATTGATGCTTTCTTTGGTAGGAAAAGCTTTTCTTCCTAATGTTTTCCTAAAAATCAAAGGTTGTCCAAGTAGGCCAAACTTGGATTCATATAACAATATCCAATCATTTGGTGATTGGGCACTATAAACACATTTTTCTCATTTAGATACACGAAGTTAATGCTATGGTTTGGTAGGTGAAGCTTTTCATTCCATCGTTTTCTTAGAATCAAAGTTTGTTCGTTAAATAAGACAAACTTGGATTTTTGCAATAATTTATATCCCTTTATGACTAAGCACTATAAATTCATTCTCTTCTTTGGGATCTGCAATATCAATGCTTTGGCTTAGCAAGAAAAGCTTATCTTTTCACCATTTTCCTTTGAATCAAAGTTTATCTATCAAATCAGACAAACTTGTATTCTCATAATAATCTCTATTCTTTTTATGACTAGACATTATAAACATATTCTCCTCATTAAGACACACGAAATTGATGCTTTGGTTTAGTAGGAAAAGCTTTTTATTCCACCATCTTCATTAAAATCAATGTTTATCCATCAATTAGGACAAATGTGGATTCTCCTAATAATCCCTATTATTTTGGTGATTGGGCTCTATAAACATATTCTGTGCATCAAGAAACAGAATATTGATACTTTGGTTTGTCTAGAAAAGCTTTTCTTTCCATCATTTTTCTTAGAATAAAAGTTCATTTGATAAATGGGACAAATTTGGATTCCTATAATAATCACCATTCTTTTAGTGATTGGGCCCTATAAACACATTCTTTTCATTAGGATACACAATATACATGCTTTTGTTGGGTAGGAAAAGCTTTTCTTTCCATTATTTCCCTTAGAATCAATGTTGTCGTAATAATCCACGAAATTGATGCTTTAGTTTGGCAGGAAAAGCTTTTTATTCCACCATTTTTCTTATAATCAATTTTCATCCATTAAATGAGACAAACTTGGATTCTCATAATAATTACCATTCTTTTTTTGATTAGGCACTATAAACAGATTCTCAGCATTAGGATACACGATATTAATGCTTTGGTTTAGCTAGAAAAGCTTTTTATTCCACCATTTTCCTTAAAATTAATGTTCATCCGTCACAAGGGACAAACTTGGATTCTTTTCCTAATTGCCATTCTTTTGGTGATTGGGCACTATAATCATATTCTCCTCCTTGAGATACACAATATTGATGCTTTGGTTTGGTCAGAAAAGCTTTTATTTCCACTATTTTCCTTCAAATCAAAGTTGGTTCATTAAACTAGATAAACTTGGATTCTCATAATAATCTCAATTCTTTTGGTGATTGGGAACTATAATCAGATTATTCTCATTGCGACATATAATATTGATGCTTTTGTTTGGTAGGAGAAGCTTTTCTTTTCATAATTTTCCTTATGATCAAAGTTTATTCGTCAAAATGCGACAAACTTCGATTCTCATAATAATCTCCAATATTTTGGTGATTGGGGACTATAAACATATTCTCCATGTTGAGATACCTGATATTGATGTTTTTGTTTGGCAAGAAAAGATTTTTTTTCCATCATTTTCCTTTGAATCAAAGTTCATCCATCAAATGGGATAAACTTGGATTCTCATAATAATCCTAATTCATTTGGTGATTAGGCCCTATAAACTTATTCTTCTATTTGGAGTCCATAAATTAATGCATTGGCCAGGCAAGAAAAGCTTTTCATTCCACCATTTTTTGTAAAATCATCGTTCATCCATTAAATGAGACAAGCTTGGATTCTTCTAATAATTGCCATTCTTTTTGTGATTGGGTACTAAAATAGATTCTTTTCATTGGGATACATGATATTGATGCTTTGGTTTAGCTGGAAAAGCTTTTCTTTCCACCGTTTTCCTTATACTCAAAGTTCATTTGTCAAATAGGATAAACTTGGATTCTTGTAATAATCACCATTCTTCCAGTGGTTTTCCACCATAAACATATTATCCTCTTTGGGATACGCACTATTGATGCTTTAGATTAGTAGGAAAAGCTTCTCTTTCCACCATTTTCATTCGAATCAAAGTTTGTTCATCGAATATGATAAACTTAGATTTAGACAAACATTGATTCTCATAGTAATCTTAATTTTTTTGGTGATCGGGTATTATAAACACATTCTCCTCATTGGGATACACGATTTTGATGCTTTGGTTTGGTAGGAAAAGCTTTTTTCACCATTTTCCTTAGAGTCAATATTCATCTATCAAATGAGATAAGCTTGGATTGTCATAATAATCACCATCTTTTTGTGACTACGTACTATAAATAGATTCTCCTAGTTGGGATACATGATATTGTTGCTTTTATTTGGCAGGAAAAGGTTTTCTTTCCACTATTTTCTTTTGAATCAAAGTTTATTCGTTAAATAGGACAAACTTCGCTTCTTGTAATAATCCTAATACTTTTGGTGATTGGGCACTATAAACACATTCTCCATGTTGGGATACATGATATTGATGATTTTGTTTAGCAAGAAATGGTTTTTTTCCACCTTTTTTTTAGAATCAAAGTTCATCTGCCAAATAGGATAAACTTGGATTCTTGTAATAATCACTATTCTTTTGGTGATTGGGCACTATAAACATATTTTCCTCCTTGGGATACGCACTATTAATGCTTTGGTTTGTCAGGAAAATCTTTTGTTTCCACTATTTTCCTTTAAATCAAAGTTTGTCCGTTAAATAGGATAAACTTGGATTCTTGTAATAATCTCAATTATTTTGGTGATTGGGTATTATAAACATATTCTTCTTATTGGGATACACGATATTAACATTTTTGTTTGGCAAGAAAACTTTTCTTTCTCTATTTTCCTTATCATCAAAGTTCATCCATTAAAATGGGACAAACTTGGATTCTTATAATAATCTCCAATCATTTCGTGATTGGGCTCTATAAACACATTCTCTACATTAGGATTACACAATATTGATGCATTTGTTTGGCAAGAAAAGGTTTTCTTGCCACCATTTTCCTTTGAATCAAAGTTTATTCGTCAAATGGGATAAACTTTGATTCCCATAATAATCCCAATTTGTTTGGTGATTGGGCACTATAAACACATTTTTCTCTTTGGGATCCATGAAATTGATGCTTTTGCTTAGCATGAAAGCTTTATTCCACCATTTTCCTTAAAATAACCACTCGTCTGTCAAATAAGACAAACTTGGATTATCATAATAATCACTATTCTTTTTGTGATTGGGCACTATAAACATATTTTCCTTATTAGGATACATGATCTTGATGCTTTGGTTTAGTAGGAAAAGCTTTTCTTTCCCCCATATTCCTTAGAATCAAAGTTTATCCATCAAATAGGATGAACTTGGATTTTTGCAATAATTACCATTCTTTCAATGATTGGACACTATAAACATATTCTCCTCTGTGGGATACGCATGAATCATGCTTCGATTTGGTAGGAAAAGCCTTTTTTTCATAATTTTCATTTGAATTAAAGTTTGTCCATTAAATGGGATAAACTTTAATTCTCATAATAATCTCAATTCTTTTGGTGATTGGGCATTATAAACACACAGTTCTTATTGGGATACATGAAATTGATGCTTTGGTTTGGCAGAAAAAGCTTTTCATTCCACCATTTTCCTTTAATCAACATTCATCTATCAAATGAGACAAACTTGGATTCTCATAATAATCACCATTTCTTTTGTGACTGGGTACTATAAACAAATTCTCCTAATTCAGATACACGATATCGATGTTTTTATTTGGTAGAAAAAGGTTTTCTTTTCACCATTTTCCTTTGCATCAAAGTTTGTCTGTCAAATAGGACAAACTTGGTTTTTTGTAATAATCCAAATTTTTTGGTGATTAGGCACTATAAACATATTCTTCTCATTAGGATATACGAAATTGATGCTTTCCCTTGGCAAGAAAAGCTTTTCACTCCACCATTTTCCTTAGAATAAATGTTCTTCCGTCAAATGAGACAAACTTGAATTCTTATAGTAATCTTCATTCTTTTAGTGATTGGGCACTATAAACAGATTCTCCTCATTGGGACGCACGATATTGATTTTTTGGTTCAACAAGAAAAGTTTCCAAATCCACCATTTTCCCTTAGAATCAAAGTTCATCCGTCAAATGGGATAAACTTTGATTCTCGTAACAATTACCATTGCTTTTATGATTGGGCACATAAGAACATACTCCTTATTAGGATACATAATTTTGATGCTTTGGTTTGGCAGGAAAAGCTTTTCTTTTCACCATTTTCTTTAGAATCAAAGTTTATCCATCGAATCAGACAAACTTGGATTCTTATAATGATCACTTTTCTTTTTTTGATTGGGTACTATAAATAGATTCTCCAAACTAGGATACACGATATTGATGCTTTATTTAGCAAGAAAAGGTTTCGTTTCCACCATTTTCCTTTAAATTAAAGTTTATCCGTCAAATGGGACAAACTTCGCTTCTTTTAATAATCTAAATTCATTTGGTGATTGGGCACTATAAACACATTCTCCTTATTGGGATGCACGATATTGATTTTTTGGTTTAGCAAGAAAAGCTTTTAATTCCAACATTTTCCTTAGAATCAAAATTTATCTGTCAAATGGGAGAAACTTGGATTCTCGTAATAATTACCTTTGTTTTTATGATTGGGCACATATACACAATCTCCTCATTGGGATACATGATTTTGATGCTTTGGTTTGGTAGGAAAAACTTTTCTTTCTACTATTTTCCTTAGAATTAAGGTTCATGCATCAAATCAGAAAACTTGGATTCTCATAAACATCACTATTCTTTTTTATGATTGGGTAGTATAAACATGTTCTCCTAATTGGGAAACACGATATTGATGTTTTTCTTGGCAGGAAAAGGTTGTCATTCTACCATTTTTATTTGAATTAAAGTTAATTCATCAAATGTAACAAACTTGGCTTCTTGTAATAATCCCAATTCTTTAGGTGATTGGGGCACTCTAAATATATTCTCCATGTTTGAATACACGATATTGATGGTTTTGTTTAGTAGGAAAAGGTTTTCTTTCCACTATTTTCCTTAGAATCAAAGTTCATCCGTCAAATAGAACAAACTTGGCTCTCATAATAATCACCATTCTTTTGGTGATTGGGCACTATAAACATATTCTTCTCATTGGGATATGCACTATTGAGCTTTGCTTTGTCAAGAAAAGCTTTTATTTTCATCATTTTCCTTTAAATCAAAGGTTGTCCATCGAATGGGATAAACTTGGATTCTCATAAGAATATAAATTCTTTTGGTGATTGTGCATTATAAACACATTCTTCCTTTTGGGATACACAAAATCGATGGTTTGGTTTTGCAGGAAAAGCTTTTCATTCCATCATTTTCCTTAGAATCAACATTCGTCCATCAAATGAGACAAACTTGGATTCTCATAATAATCACCATTCTTTTTGTGATTGGGTACTATAAACAGAATCTCCTAATTAGGATACACGATATCAATGTTTTTCTTTGGCAGAAAAAGGTTTTCTTTCTACCATTTCCTTTGATTCAAAGTTTGTCTATCAAATAGGAAAAACTTGGCTTCTTGTAATAATCTTACTTCTTTTGATGATTGGGCACTATAAACACATTCTTCTCATTGGGATACATGAAATTGTTGTTTTGCTTTCGTAAGAAAAGCTTTTCACTCCACCATTTTCCTTGGAAATAATATTCCTCTATCAAATGAGACAAACTTGGATTCTCAGAGTAATCTCCATTCTTTTATTGATTGGGCACTATAAACAGATTCTCCTTAGTAGGATGTACGATATTGATTTTTTGGTTTGGCAAGAAAAGCTTTTAATTCCACCATTTTCCTTAGAATCAGAGTTCGTCAGTCAAATAGGACAAACTTAGATTCTAGTAACAATTACCATTATTTTTGTGATTGGGCACTATAAACACATACTCCTCATTGGGATATAAGATTTTCATGCTTTAGTTTGGCAGGAAAAGCTTTTCTTTCCACCATTCTCTTTAGAATCAAAATTCATCCATCAAATTAGACAAACTTGATTCTCATAATAATCACTATTCTTTTTGTGATTAGGTACTATTAACAAATTCTCCAAATTGGGATACACAGTATTAATGCTTCTATTTGGTAGGAAACTTTTTTTCGTCATTTTCCTTATGATCAAAGCTTATCTATCAAAATAGGACAAATTTGGATTCTCATAATAATATCCAATCTTTTGGTGATTAGGCACTATAAACACATTTTTCACATTGGGATTACATGATATTGATGATTTTGTTTGGTAGGAATAGGTTTTCATTGCCCTATTTTTCTTTGAATCAAAGTTTGTTCATCAAATAAGACAAACATGGATTCTTGTAATAATCCTAATTTGTTTGGTGATTGGGTCCTATAAACACATTTTTCCTTTTGGGATCCATGAAATTGATGCTTTGGTTTGGCAAGAAAAGCTTTATTCCACCATTTTCCTTAGAATAATCATTCATCCATCAAATGAGACAAGCTTGGATTCTTTTAATAATTGATATTCTTTTTGTGATTAGGCACTAAAACAGATTCTCATCATTGGGATACATGATATTGATGCTTTGGTTTAACCAAAAAAGCTCTTATTTCCACCATTTTCCTTAAAATCAAAGTTCATCCATCAAATAAGACAAAATTGGATTCTTGTAATGATCACCATTTTTTTAGTGATTGACTAGTATAAACATATTGTCATCCTTGGGATACGCATTATTAAAGCTTTGGTTTGGAAAGAAAAGCATCTCTTTCCACCACTTTTATTTGAAGCAAATTCTATTCGTCGAATGGGATAAACTTGGATTCTTATAATAATCTTAATTCTTTTGGTGATTGGGCACTATAAATGTGTTCTTCTTATTGGATACATGAAATTAATGCTTAAGATTAACAAGAAAAGCTGTTTATTCTACTATTTTCCTTAGAATCAATGTTTGTCCGTCAAATAAGACAAACTTGGATTCTTATAATAATCACCATTCTTTTTGTGATTAGGTACTATAAATATATTCTCCAAATTGGGATACACGATATTAATGCGTTCGTTTGGCAAGAAAGGCTTTCTTTCCACCTTTTTCCTTTGAATCAAAGTTTGCCCGTCAAATAGGCTAAACATGGCTTCTTGTAATAATCCAAATTCTTTTGGTGATTGGGCATGATAAGCACATTCTTCTCATTAAGATACATGAAATTTATGTTTTGCTTTGGGAAGAAAAGCTTTTCACTCCACCATTTTCCTTGGAATCAATATTCCTCCATCAAATAAGACAAACTTGGATTCTTATAATAATCTCCATTCTTTTAGTGATTGGGCACTATAAACACATTCTCCTTATTTGATGCACGATATTGATTTTTTGGTTTGGCATGAAAAGCTTTCAATTCCACTATTTTCCTTAAAATCAAAGTTTATCTGTCGAATAGGACAAACTTGGATTCTCGAAACAGTTACCATTGCTTTTGTGGTTGGGCACTATAAACATATACTCCTTATTAGGATACATGATTTTGATGCTTTGGTTTGGCAGGAAAATCTTTTCTTTCCACCATTTTCTTTAGAGTTAAAGCTCATCCATCAAGTTAGACAAACTTGGATTCTTATAATAATCACTATTCTTTTTGTGATTAGTACTATAAATCGATTTTCCAAATTGGGATACACGATTTTGATGCTTTTGTTTGGCAGAAAAAGGTTTTCTTTCCATATTTTCCTTTGAATCAAAGTTCATCCATCAAATTGGACAAACTTCGCTTCTTGTAATAATCCAAATTCTTTTGGTGATTGGGCATTATAAACACATTCTCCTTATTGGGATGCACGATATTGATTTTTGGGTTTGGCAGGAAAAGCTTTTAATTCCACCATTTTTCCTAGAATCAAAATTCGTTCGTTAAATAGGACAAACTTGGATTCTCATTATAATTGCCATTGTTTTTGTAATTGGGCACTATGAATATATACTCCTCATTAGGATACATGATTTTGATGGGTTTAGAAGGAAAAGCTTTTCTTTCCACCATTTTCCTTAGAATTAAAGCTCATCCGTCAAATCAGACAAACTTGGATTCTCATAATAATCACTATTCTTTTTGTGATGGGTACTATAAATAGATTCTACAAAATGGGATACACGATATTAATGCTTTTGTTTGGCAGAAAAAACTTTTCTTTCCACCATTTTCCTTATGATCAAAGTTCATCCATCAAAATGAGATAAACTTGGATTCCTATAATAATCTCCAATCTTTTAGTGAGAGGGCACTGTAAACACATTTTTCACATTAGGATTACACGATATTGATGCTTTTGTTTGGCAAGAAAAGGTTTTCTTTCCATTATTTTCCTTTGAATCAAAGTTTGTTTGTCAAATAGGACAAAGTTGGATTCTTGTAATAATCCCAATTTGTTTGGTGATTGGGCATTATAAACATATTCTTCCCTTTGAGATCCATGAAATTTATGCTTTGGCTTTGTAAAAAAAGCTTTATTCCACCATTTTCCTTAAAATCATCGTTCGTCCATCAAATCAGAAAAACTTGGATTCTCATAAAAATCACTATATTTTTTCTGATTGGGTACTATAAACAGATTTTTCTAATTGGGTTACACGATATTGATGCTTTTGTTTAGTAAGAAAAGGTTTTCTTTCCACCATTTTCCTTTTAATCAAAGTTTATTCCTCAAACAGGACAAACTTGGATTTTTATAATAATCCCAATTTGTCTAGGGATTAGGTACTTAAACATGTTCTTCCCTTTGGGATCCATGAAATTGATGCTTTGGCTTGGTAAAGAAAGCTTTATTCCACCATTTTCCTTAAAATCATTATCCGTCCATCAAATAAGACAAACTTGGATCTCCATAATAATTGCTATTCTTTTTGTGATTAGGTACTATAAACAGGTTCTCCTTATTGGGATACACGATCTTAATGCTTTGGTTTAGTAAGAAAAACTTTTCTTTCCACTATTTTCCTTAGAATCAAAGTTTATCCATCAAATAGGACAAACTTGGATTCTTATAATAATCACCAATCTTTTGATTATTGGCCACCGTAAACATATTCTCCTCCTTGGGATATGCACTATTGATGCTATGGTTTGGTAGGAAACCATTTTCATTTGAATCAAAGTTAGTCCATCGAATGAGATAAACTTTGATTCTCATAACAATCTTGAGTCTTTTGGTGATTAGGCACTATAAACACATTATACTCGTTGGGATACATGAAATTGATGCTTTGGTTTGGCAGGAAAAGCATTTCATTCCACCATTTTCCTTATAACCAATATTCATCCATCAAATAAGACAAATTTGGATTCTCATAATAATCGCCATTTATTTTTGTGATTGGGTACAATAAACAAATTCTCCTAACTGGGATACACGATATCGATGTTTTTGTTTGGTAGAAAAAGGTTTTCTATCTACCATTTTCCTTTGAATCAAGGTTCATCCGTCAAATAAGAGAAACTTGGCTTCTTGTAATAATCCTAATTCTTTTGGTGATTGGGCACTATAAATACATTTTCTCATTGAGATACATGATTTTGATGCTTTGGTTTGGCAAGAAAACCTTTTCTTTCCACCATTTTCCTTAGAATCAAAGTTTATCCATCAAATCAAACAAACTTGGATTCTCATAATAATCACTATTTTTTTGGTGATTAAGTACTATGAACAAATTTTCAAAATTGGGATACATGATATTGATGCTTATGTTTGGTAGGAAAAGGTTTTCTTTCCATCATTTTCCTTTAAATCCAAGTTCATCCGTTAAATGGGGCAAACTTCGCTTCTTGTAATAATCCAAATTCTTCTTGTGATTAGGCACTATAAGCACCATTCTCCTCATTGGGATGCATGATATTGATTTTTTGGTTTGGTAGGAAAAACTTTTATTTCCACTATTTTCCTTAGAATCAAAGTTCATTTGTCAAATGGGACAAACTTTGATTCTCGTAATAATTACCATTATTTTTGTGACTGGGCACTATAAACACATTTTCTTTATTGGGATACATGATTTTGATGTTAGTTTGGTAGGAAAAGCTTTTCTTTCCACCATTTTTCTTAGAATCAATGTTTATCTATCAAATCAGACAAACTTGGATTCTCAAAAAAATCACTATTCTTTTTTGTGATTGGGTACTATAAATAGATTTTTCTAATTTGGATACACAATATTGATGCTTTTGTTGGGCAAGAAAATTTTTTTCCCACCATTTTCCTTTGAATCAAAGCTCGTCTATCAAATGGGACAAACTTGGCTTCTCGTAGCATTCTTAAATTTTTTGGTGATTGGGCAAATAAACACATTCTTCTCGTTGGGATACATAAAATCGATGCTTTATTTGGTAGAAAAAGCTTTTCATTCCACCATTTTCCTTAGAATCAATATTTGTTCGTTAAATGAGACAAGCTTGGATTCTCACAATAATCACCATTCTTTTGGTGATTGGGAACTATAAATAGATTCTTTTAATTGGGACACATGATATTGATGCTTGTGCTTGGCAGGAAAAGGTTTTCTTACCACTATTTTCATTTGAATCAAAGTTCATTCGTCAAACGTGACAAACTTGGCTTCTTGTAATAATCCTAATTCTTTTGGTGATTAGGCACTATATACATATTGTCCACATTGGGATACATGATATTGATGGTTTTGTTTGGCAGGAAAAAAGATTTTCTTTTCACCATTTTCCTTAGAATCAAAGTTCATTCGTCAAATAGGATAAACTTTGATTCTTGTAACAATCGTTATTCTTTTAGTGATTAGGCATTTTAAGCATATTCTCCTCCTTGGGATACAAACTATTGATGCTTTGGTTTGTCAAGAAAAGCTTTTGTTTGGCAGGAAAAGTTTTTTTGCAGCATTTCCCTTAAAATAATTGTTCTTTGATTAAATGGGACAAACTTGAACTCCTATAGTAATCATCATTTTTTTGGTGTTTAGGCACTATAAACACATTCCCTTCATTGGGATACAGGGTATTGATGCTTTTGTTTGGCAGGTGTAGACACCTTATTTTGTCCAGTCTAATTTTTAACAATTTCGAGCATAGACGTAAATGGGGGCAATGTCGCCAAGTGAAAAAGTATTTTGAGGAGGTCAAGAAGGCCTAGGGATCATATTAAAGGTAAATGTAAAGATAGGCATCAAATTACATAGTTCAAGGTGTCCAAGGATAAAATATATGAGAAAATTCATAATTTTACTTGAATGTATTGATACATGATTCTCATGTATCGATACAATGCTCTAATGATCCAAAAATTTGAAATGTCCACATTTATATCGACACAACATGTGGATGTATAATACATGAGCTTTTATATCAATACAGGACCTTGCATATCGATACTGGGCCATGCCAAGACCAAAACATGCATTCTATAAAGAAATGTATTGATACATATCAACATGTATCGATATGGTGGTTTATAGTATCGATACAGTGGTTCATAGTATCGATACAATGTTCATTGTATCGATACACATAAGGTTTTTGGACCAAATGTATTGATACATTCTACAATGTATCAATACATACAGGCCATTTTCACCGCCTGGGCTTTTTGACTCATCCACCATTGATCCAAAACTAATTTTAACTCAATTCTTTGCATCAGGAAAGATTAAAACACATATGAAATCATGAATTTAGGCTTTAGAACTAACCAAAACATTTTTTTGAAGTCTAAATTGGATAAAAAAAGGTCAACATCACATGATCACCTTACTCCCTAGTTGGTTGACTAAGATCACCATCAGCCACCCTATTTGCTAGAAAATCACTTTAGCATTTAAACTAGCTACCCTATGCCCATCACATTAGCAACAAGTTGCTCCTTACAGTCACCATGCTGGCATAACTTTGTCCTCCTTGAGAAATGGCCAAAAACACCTCTAAATTGGCTCCAAAATGTTGGTGTAAATAGACCATTTCTATCTCAGCTGAAAAAGGTTAGATTCTAGTTGATTTTCAACTTCCAAAACATATTCCTACACCAAGAAAACCAAATCCTGTAGCTCTCCACTCACCACCCAAAAATAGCCCCAAAACACTAATTCCCCAACCATTACACATTGTAAAAATCACCCTCATCCATACCATAACCAAAACCTCACTAATTCTCTCTTTTCTTGCTTATTAAAAATAAGGAAAAAAGGGAAATTTAAGCCATCTCTCCTGGTCCAATTATTTGGCCAAAAAGTGAAGTTTCATTGATATAACTGCTTACTCTATCACTTGCATTTTTTGTTTTTAGCATCTTCATCATTTTAGTGAGCTCTTAATGTTTCCATCACCCTCTTAGGATTATCATGCGTTATTGTGGCTTTTGGTTGTGGTACTTTAAGATTTGATGCCTTAATGCCCCTTTGGTGTGCAAGATGCCTCATTTCATCCTTATTAGTGTGATATCTCTTGCTCATGCATTTTATGCCATGCCCATACATCTTGTTATCCTTAATCAACGTATGAATCACTAGCTTAACACATTTTAAGAACATTTACACATTAACTGGCATGAATCATTGTCATTTTAAGCATCCATAACATTTTCTTGCCATAATGCATAACATTTTCTTTGTCTAAACCATTGGCAAAGTTAGTATCCTTATTCCTACAATGTGCTATCCCCTTGCATGTTTGTTGTCTTCCCCTTGTCAAAATGCATGTTTGATGGCTGTCAAAAATTGATTTTCAAACCCCCCAAGCCAAGCATGTTAACCTCAACCAATAGGATTAGCATGGACTAAGCATTTTTCTTAAAGTTACCAAAATATCTTAAGGAAAATTAAGTTTTCTAGATTTGGAATCTTGGTTAAACAAGCTCAAATCTTTTAATTTTGAAACAAATATGGTCTTCCAATTATTCCCAAAGTGTTTAAGCCTTTTTTTTGAGTCAAAACCTTGAGTGGTATGATCAACAGGCTGTTTCATCATCCCATACTACTCTAGGGCTATGTAAATGAGTTCATGATGTTCATATCACTCTTTCCCTTTAGTCATAGATGTTTGAACATCAATAACTCAAGTTTGGACCCGTAGACATAAAAAAATAGGAGATATCACTTGCTTTGCTTTATCCTGGGCATAACGTACCCTGAGGTGGATCTTCATAGATCTATGGGTGTGCATGACTTAAAGTATTTCTTGACTTAGAAATGTCTTCTTGATCGAGACTTTTCTTTCATGATTTGATGAGAATGAGAATGTACTGATTTTTAACTTATGATACAGTGAGAGGGACCATAAGACAAATCGCTCATCTTATTAGTCTCGAATGACCATCATGAAATGGCCAATGCTTGGGGTTGCCACTGATAATTTAGGGCTAGGCTTGATCAGATGCCTATTAGAACCTATGTTCTGAGTTACAAAACTCAAAACATCGATCCTGTGGGCTATGTAATACATATATTTGTCTTTGTGTTTGAGAGTTGGTTACGCACAATGAGGTACGAACCTCTTCGCGATGCTCAAAATCAATACCTTACTAACTATATCTTATCTCAGTTTTAACTCTTTTGATCTAAACTTGTCATTATTTCGAATTAACCCCTTTTAATGCATGAATCTTGTAAAAATAATCCAGGTTTTGATGAAAAAGATTTAATCTCGTATACGCCTCTAAGAGATGGTGAATATAGAGATTTCCAATAAAAATGACCTTTGGATTTTACTTTGAAAATGGAATGTTCCACTTTGAGCACTAAAGAGATACCCATGCGAAACATTACCTTTAATTCTGTTTGGAAATATTTTGAAAACATGAATGCAAATAATCATTACAAAAAAATCATGTTTAGTAAGGCAATAAATGAAATAACATAACATGGATCATTCAATGCAATGATAAAGAAAATGGGTGGACTATTGAAATTTATCTCGCTATTGGAATTAATTATCTAGGAATAACCGAATTGACACAATTTTTAAGATCCATCTGGGTTTCTTGATTAAACAAGGTTTGTATGACATATTCATAGAAGTCCGAGAAGGAGAAAAATATTAATTATAGTTGAAAGATAAGGTTGGAGTATCCCTTCAGAAAGGGGGGGTTGGAGTACCCTTATGGATGACAAATAATTTTGCGAAAGGAAAATTTCTTTTAATCTTGACAATTATGAAAAGCGAGGTTGGAATATCCCCTCAGAAGGTCAAGGTTAGAGTATCCCTAAAAGTAACATGTCTGACAGTCTTTAATGAAGACAAGTTAGAAAAATTAAGTTGACAACCCTTGTGATTTAGAAGATATGTGAGCATTTTGTTGACTTTTAGTGAAAGAAATTATTGTGAATAAGGATAGTAAAGATGTAAAATGTGTTTGTGCCTTGATATGAGCCTATGCGAGGTTAAGGCATGTTATTGAGTCTGATCAGAGTGATACGGAAACATTGGAACATCTTGAGACAAAATTCGAGAAAACAACTCAATTTTGACCATAACCAAAAATAGAGGATGGCATCGTGCTTTCTTGCTTCTTGAATTTATTCTAAATTGGTTTAAAGGCTTTAAAGGGTGGTCAAGATACTGTTAGAAATATAAGTCGATGAAGGTCAACCTAAAAATATTCCCCATATTCTAAAAATTCATTTTTCAAGGGAATAAATTTTCAAGTTCGGACTAATTGAGCTACTAGCAGAGCAAATGAAGAAAAAGTGTGTCAAAATTTGAAAAATCACCTCGGATTCATTTGGTATCAAAAAATTACAAGCGATACCTTTTTAAAAATGGTATTTCATGAACCTCTTAGGAAAAATGTTTGAAAAATTTAGAAAAATCATTTAGTGGGCCTGAATGGCCCAACCAGAATACATGTTCGGATTCCAAAGGTTCTAGATAGTTTAGACT
>JBBYHO010048331.1:2598-45122 GCA_038382025.1 Adansonia gregorii
AGATGATTTTCATTAGTTTCGCTTCTTTTAATTGTATTGAAATGATAGCCTAACACTTTCCCTAAATTTTAACCTTGTTTTCAAAAAAATAAATTTAAATACGATTTTTTGACTATTATGTAAAAATATTCAAATACGATATGTCATTTTAATAAAAAAATCATGTGAAACTATTTTACATTTGAAATATTTTCTCGTGAATGCGTGGGTTGACTTTAAAACAATTATTAATTTATTTCGTATTCTAAATCATACCATACCATTGAGATAAAATTTCATTGGCAAGATTCATTAGATTGGAATTTGGTGTTTTCGGTATTACATTTTTAGTTTTTCTTTGATAATATTTGAGTTAATGATATATATATATATATATTTGATTAAATTTTTGGTGAACACATAACAAATAATGATGAAAGTTGCAAGAAAATGGTTCTTTTAGCAGTGTATAGATTCCATTAGGATTTTTTTTAGCGCAAAGTAAAGATTCAAAACTACCTACAACTATCCTTCTTTTTTATGCAATAGAAACCCATTACTAAAAAGAACGTCAAACATCACAAATTACTTATATTTCTTACTTTATTTTCACGTTAATCAGTAACACCATATAAACAAATTTGATAGAACATGAATTAGAACAGAAGAGGAAAGACAAATTTACCTAGAATTTAATCACAATAAAAAATATATACTAGAATTGATACTTTTGTATTTTGTCCATTTTTTTCATTTTTTATGTGACCAACTCCGCATAAATAATCTCAAAAATTCCAATAGATTCACATAAAATGAATATAATTTAATTCGAAAGATCCATAATTAGTAAAAAGTAACAAAAATCTATTGCTTCATTTTTTTTCATTAGGCGATGTATCACACATAAAAAACTATCTTTGATCATCCAATGAAAGTTTTGAACTTGTAATAAAATCTATACGATACATACAATACATACAATATAATATAATCTATTGATTTTTGAGTCTTGAACGACTCTATAGGTGTTTTTTTTTTTTTTTTAATTTTTAGGGTTGCTATGTCATTTACCTCTTCAATCACGTCGGTTGGCCGTTGCTCTAAAACTTCCCACTTATTTCTACCTTTTCCCATCATCTCAGTCAGTTTTTTTCCTTACTTTGAAACTTCCCATTTTTTTCTTTACTTATTCCCACCATCTTAATGAGCTTTTTTTTCTTGAATGAAAAAAAATCAGTTTCTCTCTCTCAATCTCACAGTAATGCTTTCTAATTTTTACAAATTAATAAATTTCTTAGAAAGAAACTGAAACGTATCCTATCGGAAAGAGTAGGAGGTTGAGTAGAGAGAAAAAAGCGGTACCAGCATGAAGCACAAAGTCCTAAATAAAGGCAGCAAAGAAACTTTAAAAAGACCGCAAGAAACGAGCTAAAGCCACCGATCATCGTGCGGAGGCTTGTTATCAAGCAGAGATAAAGGAAAAAAATATTGGCAAAGCAATGAAGACAACAGACCCTTCTCGACCTTTGTTACATATCCAACTCCTTCAAACACTGACGCCCTTAACACATTAGCCGTGTTGAAGGCTGTGGTTGATTGTTTATTTTTTAGTTTAAATTTGTTAGAGTAGTTGTCATCTAAATTTTCCTCCTTTTTCTTTTTCTTTTCTCGTTTTTCTTCCCCTCAGACATTCTCTTCGTGTTACTTGGGGATGGACAATTCTGACAGTGTTGGATCTAATTTATGGCTATGGTTTACGAATGAAGAAAGAGATTAATGAAAGGATGACAAACCTTTGATGAGAGCTCCCAGTTTCGTCAATGCTTTGGGTTCGAAATCTTCGCTAGTACATCTAATCTGGCGTTGAACTTGGATCCTAAGCCTCAATGGGTTTATTTAACTTTTCTCTTCTTCTTATTTTTCTATTACACATCCAAACTTCTATTTTTTCATTATTTTTTCATAGATTTTTCGTTTGATGAAAATTTAGGCTTAGTTGTGATTAATTTGGGTTTAGAGTATAGTTTTTAGCTTTTTTTTTTTTTTTACTAAAATGTGTTTAATTGGTGTTTAAAATTTTATTATTTACAATATTTGGCTATGTAATGAACTGCTAAAGTGGAAACCTATTGGCCTCTGATTGTGACCTTTGGCATGCCTATTCATTACCCAACATTGATTCTGGATGTTGAATTTGGCTTACAAATTCTCAATCTTCCTTCCAAGGTTAGTTTAGTTTACTCCCCATAAAAGGTTGCAGTCGTACTTACATTTAACTCGCATCATTTTCTTATGTGCTGAAGATTTTGATTATACTTGAGGAAATAGTTGAATGATTATATATATATAACCTGAGTAAATTGATGTTTAATGGATTAAAATTTTTGCATTTAAGTTCTAACATAGAGACTTAGATTTCTGTTTGGTCAAATATAATGGTATATATTTCATTAATTATTTTCTTTTAGAAATATTATGTAAAATATACCTTTCATATTGTTTAGACTTTAACAATGCTATGTTCTACTTAATATCACCAAATATTTTATACTTTGCTTTTGTTTGTTATACTTGCATTCATAATAATTTTTTTTTCTTATTGATTGTTTTTTTTTAATGTTTTGTAATAGATTATATATTTTTTGAATACTTAGCTTCACAATTTAGGGTAAAGTATTTGCTCAAGCAAAAAATCAAGCCCATGGGTTAAATTTTTTCTTTTTATTGCATGAAGGGATGTTCCTTAATAGATAGGAAATAGTTGTGAAAAGAGATGGTACTTTTGCATCTCCTTTAATTTTTATTGCATATTTGCATTTGTGGAGCTTTTTTAATTATTTTATTTTCTTACAGGATTATTCTTTGGTTTTTTTTTGTCTTTTTTTTTGTTATTTGTCATTTTTTATTTTATTAAGATAATAAGTAATTTCTGGATTTTATTGTTTGTTTCTATCTTACAAAGGTTTGTAAACAGTTTAAAAGTTGTTTTCTGCAATCTCAAAATTTTTTATTCGCATATTGTTTTATCATTGATTTGAGGTGATATATTGTTTCCTTCTATTACAGCTATTTATAACAAAAGGGGTAAGGTATTCATTACAATGGACTTGCTTGGAGTGCTTTAAAGGTAAAGCAACGTAAGATCATGCATAAATTTTTTCAAATTCTAATCTCTTTGTTTATCTATAAGAGGTATGCAATTAAGTATGATTTATTTATATATTTTGATAAATTTTTTAATTTGTCATTGTCATTATGTTTTAAGTTAACAACTGATAGTGACCCTCGTTGCCATTGCCCCAAGAATGAAGCTTGGTCTACTTTTTAATGATAAATTATTTGTATATTATAAATGTTTTGAATTAAAGTTGAATTATTGCATATTAATACTATCTTCAGAGATAATTTCAAATTGTCATGTTTGTGTTTCATTCATTCCTTAAGTTTCTTCCTATTAACATACTTGCTTATGACAAATATATTGCTCACATGTACACCGCTACATTCTATATAGAATTTGAGTTTATATGCATTTTGTAGTTCAATATCTATTCAACATCTATATTCAAATATTAGTTGGATTTGTTCCTAATAGTATGATTGCTTTTCTTTAAAACCAGACAACATGATTCCTTTGCAACATATGCCTTGAAAATAGATGTTTTTAATATGTTTTTTTGTTGCCCTACTCTAAAATAGATAATTTTTGTACTCTTTTAAATCCAATCATACTTGCTTTTTCACTATTTTATCGTAGCAATGAGTCCTTCAATTACAGGATATTACTAAATTTTAGTGCTTAAATTGCTTACACGAAGATACATAAAAGTTGTGCTATATTTGGGATATCTTTTGTAAGATATAGAAATTTAATTTATTTTTATAGCTATTAAGATATGTTGTCTTGGTTTTTGTAAATCTGGGTTGTGATTAAAGAACCAATCGTCAATGATTTATGAGTAGGATGGATTAAGAAAGTGAAGATTAAAAAAAAATGCAAGTGGAGTCAGAAAAGTTATGGTATGGAATTACTTTCCAACTCTTGCAGTTCCCCTAACATTTCTTTTAGGTACTCATAGATGCATACATGTGACTTATTCATGTCCTCAATTTTCATAACACATATAATAAAGTTTGTAGCAATTATTGTGCTCATTTTGTTTCAAGCATTGCCTTCATAATATAAGTGAATTAATTGTTGCATATTTATGGAATTATAACTATAAACATATAGTTCTTTAGACATGCATACCATTTGTAACTGTTGATCAATAACAATTATAAATGTTTTAAAATTACTAAGTTTAGACTTGGCTTTTTATATAGTTGCTATTAATATTTTCATAAAAATGCTCAATTTTGCAGCCTCTTAGATTATTCATAATTTTAATGATTCATATGACATCAAAACTAAAATTTTTTATTTTAATTTTTTACGCTTTTTTTTGTTTAAATTCTTTATGTTATATTGGAAAATAGAAAGACTAAAGATTTAGGCATTTTTTAGTGTTTTTGAGTTTAAAATGTAAAGCTATTAGTTTTAAGCAGCCTTCATGCTGTGTCCTTTTTTTTTCCTATTTCAGAAAAAAACATTCGTTGAAAAGAAACAAAACTTAGAATGGGTGAGTTAAACCTGAGTTGGATCATAGCCATGACAATTGAGATCCCTTTGCTCTATTTATAATAAGAGCTTGGTTAAAATCCTCTACGTCATTTAGTTATGTAGCACATTGAAAGAAATGGAAATGCGAAAATAAATAAAAAGATGAAGACGAAGAACTGAAAGAGAATAAGAACTAAACAATGTGGAGAATCTTAGCTGAGTTCTTATTGTAAAAGAACACAAAAGTGATGATAAAGTACAAGATCAAATGCATTTCAGCTTCATTTTGGATTCCAATCATTCAAGTTTTGAGTATTGGATTTCACCAATTTTTTAATTTTTTTTATTTACAAAAAATATTGAAAAGAACTTTCTTTTGTTAGAAAAAATCTAACTGAGCTATTCCTTATCTAACTCCCTAACTTTTAAAATATATTTTTCGTTTAACTTAACCCTTTGAAATTAAAGGTGTAAGAAGCAAATTGGGAGCTACACGAAAATACGAATTAGTAGAGATAATATTGTATGAGAAGAAGAAAAAAGGTAATGGCGTAAAAGGTAATTGCAAATGCAACCTTTTAAGATGGTTTCAAGATCAATAGAAGTGCAACTCTAATTTTTAGTGGGTCGGATCGCTTAATTCCTCAAGAAAGGTCATTATGCTTAGATTACGGAGACAAGTTTAACTTTTTACCATCCTTGAGTAGCTTGCCACTGAGGTATCCGATCATCTCTTTTTTTCTCTCTTTTTCTTTCATTTTCTTTTGATTTGCTTTTAGACGATAACTTCTGGTTAGAAAAATGAGAAAATTTTGAAAAAGGGAAACTGCATAGAAATTTTTACAGTGTTTAATTTCATAATGTATAATATTTTTCATGAATCAATCATCCTATAAATATTAGAGGTCTAAAAATTAAAAGTCACCATATGTAAGAACTCTATGGTAAAAGTTAACCTCTTTTAGTTCTACTTTGGTTGAACCATTTTGTTGGCTAATTTGTGTTTCATTTTGTTTTTTATAATAAAAATGTTTGCTTTATTAAGTTTTATAAAAGATTTTTGAAACTTCTGTTCATTCTTTTGGAATGTGCTTGTAGCTTTTTTCTGTGAAACTTATGTTCATTTGTTGAGATATTCTTGTACCTTTCTTTCATTGTGAGATATAGAGAAGTTCCCTTTACTTGCAATGTGATATATATCAAGAAGTCAAGACAGTAAGAGTTGGACGATAAGAATAAATATATGCAGCTAATTCCTTCTCACTATTATCCAAAGATTCCCTTTAATATGATGGTTTTAAATGATGGTTTATTAAAGGTTCTGATGGCATGAATAGGATGAGAATATAATTAAGTTGGAACATGGATAGCTTAGTGGTCCAAGTTGATCAACAACACAAGATTACTGGTCGCTGACTCTTACAAAGTAAAGTAGAATTTGATTAATATCAATCCATATATGCGGGCAATGTTTGCCCTTTAGAAGAACATATATTCGTGTATGATCATTTTGTGATTGGCTCCAAGCTATCTATGTTTAATGCATGACCTTTGATGTATAATGGTTTATTGGTTAGTCATAGTTTATTACAAATTGAAATAATTGGGGTAGTTTAAATGAATAACAATATTATATCTTGAACTTTTCGACTTTCTAAAAGCTATAGCTTACTTATTTCTATTTGAATAATCAAGATCTTGATTTAAAATTTATATGTACATGAATGTAAAGAAATTGCTTATGGAATGCGAATACATTAGGCTATATATCATGAAATTGATACAATGTTCTGTTGTTCTTTATTTATCAAGTTCACTTGACTATTAATTTTTCATTGAATTGTATTGTTTTTACTAGTTTTTATTGCTTATTTGTGTAGGGTTGTGTTACTTGATTTGTCAAAATCTTGATTTTTTTTTGCTTATTTGTGTTTGTTTCGTAAAAGATTATAATGATATTGGCTTTTTTAAAAATAATTTGCTTAAAAGAATTTTGCTTATGTGATTAGAATCAAGTATAGATGTTGTTTGTAACTATCTTTTGTCTATGAAGTTTCTGAAGTTGTTATACGTAATATTTACTGTTTATTGATGCTTTTAATAAAAATCCTTGACTTAGCAAAAGAAATCATCCAAGTTTGAAATCATTGATCTTTTTGCTCACTAAATCAGTTTTTAGACAAATAAATTTAATTATTTATCTTATGTTAACTTTGACTGTTCTCTTCTAAGTTCAATTTCCTATTATCACATATAAAAACAAAACACTCCTAACATCGTACGGCTCTAAACTAGTAAGTTGTCAAAACTAAGCATAGTAAATTGCAATCTAAAAGAAATAATCATATTAAATTTAATCAAAAATAAGTATGAAATACATATATATAAAAGTAGAGGTGCTCATAGGTTAGTGTAGGAAGTCTTGAGTCTATGATCAAATAGATTATCAAAAGTTTTAATCAAAATAAATCAATAATAGTAGAAAATGTAGTAAACTAACAATACCAAGAGGCTCTAAACTAGATCATCTTATATGATTTCTAATCGATCTTTCTAATAAAAAACTCAAATCATTATTCAAGAATTCTCATACCTCAACCAAGAAATGTCTTGGAGTAATTCCATGGCCAGAAGAACTTGTACATTAAGCTCAATTATAACAAACTAAAGCTGTCCAAGTGTCTAACTTTTAATTGCTATCTACACAAGTGATCCAGAAAACCTTTAAAAGGGAGAAACATTGTTTGCTAAGAGCCATGCTAGCATTTTATTTTTCAAAAACCTTTCGTTTGCCTTTGATATTCCTTGATTTTTTAATTAAATAAAAAAAAGAAAACAAATTTTCTTCAAGAAGAAGAAGATTGTGTAAAACCCTTAGAGAAGTCAGGAAAATGCAATCCTTTTTAGAGAAGTCCAAATAGAGCATAAATAGAGTCTCCTTACCCTTTATGGATAGCAAACATAAGTTTAAATACCTAGGATTAGTGTTTTCCAACTTTTGGTTACTTTAATCTTTTGTCTGTGGCCCAAAATGAATTATTCAAATTGGGTTTAAGTAACTCTTACTTTTATTATGTATATAAGCCCAGTCTCATTTTAATTTGTACTAATCACCGTTATACATGTGACATATTAGGCCCCATCATATTGGCAATAAATATAAATTACCCAATTAAGAATATTGATATTTGTAGACCAAGATTGAAATCTAGTAATGCATTTTGGCCATCCAACATGTAGGGAATGTTAATATTATTTTGACAAGCCTTTCACTGTATAATATCTCAATGTAATTGATTATTTCATCATATATCCTAGAAATAGCAAGAGTATGGTTAAATGTTTACTCTTAGCTCCTTCGATATTAGTTCGTATCTTTATATGTTAACTCCATAATCAGTATTGCTTTGACCAAGGACTTTGAGTTAACATGGGCCAGATACAAGTGAGATATGTCCTCTTAAATCACTTGGGGTGATGAATCCTCTATGGACCACTCATCCATTTTTAGTATGCTTCATGTTATACCGAAAACCATTACACCATAAGCATCCATCTATTGCGAACCTGTTTATGATAATCTTTGAGACTCCACATGATATATGATATGGTGTCACAAGTATAAGGACCATTTACACTACTAATGCATGAGAATATTTTCATAGACATTTGAGTGAAATACTAATTAAAACTCTCATAGCAGGTCATGTTCAATGAACTTATTCTACTTAACAAGCACCCATATGCTATCTTTAAGTATCCCTATGTAAGGAATTTGTATTCTTGGTGAAGTCCAACCTTATGTATAAATGGCATTTAAAATTAACAAAATAGCATAAATACATAACAGAAAGATTGAACATGTCAATAGCTAGACTTTCCTGCGAATCTTTAAAAGGATGTCATCATGTAGTATATTTACAAAATCAGATTTAACAAAATTAAATCATACATCTGAAGAGAAGTTGCTTAAATCTTAGATATTGTAATCCAGAGTTAAATCCAATCCAAAAGGACTTAAAAGTGGGTGACTTGGTGTCTAATCGGATCTATGAGGCTACGACCAATACATTATTTACACCTATTTTGTCCGGGCCCTTTCCTTGATAATCTAAAAATATCCGAGATTAAAAATTTAACAACCATATGGTAAGGATTGACTTCTTAAGGTTGACTGGATGTTTTCAAGATTTCTTCAATCATGCTTGAATGAGTCTATGTGCACGTGACAGAGAAATAACTATTTAAGAGGTCATAGAGAACAAATCTCAAACAAAAAAGATAAATATGAAGTTAAAAGATTTGTTTCTAATTTCATGCTTTTGAAATTTTGAAATTTATTTCTACGGATGCTATCAAGGTCAAAATTTCCATTTTAAGAATTTTTTGAAAATTTGTGAAATTGACTATAATATAATTTTATTGATACCCGTGTAGTATTTTTGACGATACTCACTTTGAAAAATGAAAAGTATTCAAGAAAAAATTTGTATTAGCATTTTTTACCACGAAGTATCAAGGTGTCAATTTTGAGACTTAAATTTGAATTTTTTAAAATACTGCGAATGTCATGCTTATGAAATTTTTCACAGTAAAAATTGTTTTAGATTTCAATTTTCATATTTAAGATTTTTATAAATCTTGATTAATGTGTTGGATAAAATTCACTTTATAAAATTTTAACATATTTTTGAATTTTTTTATTTTTAAGATACGGAGTTTTTTACTCCATTAATTTTTTGGAGGGATTTTTTTGAGTATATAATTTTTTAAATTCTTCAAATATTTTCATTAAATTCATATTAAATGAGTTTTTGAAAATTCAATTTAGTTTGCAAGTTTTGCATTTTTTTTTAAATAATAACTTTTCCAAAAGGGATTTTGCTAGTAAAATTTTACGAGTTCAGGAATTTTAATTTCTTTTTTCTTGCATATAAAATTTCTAATGAATTTTTTGTGAAATTTTTTCTAATTTTCTTTTTAATAGGCCAAATTTATTTTTTTCCAATTCATGGGCCTTAAAACCTGTAAATTTTTTAAAGGGCCCTCTAAGCCCATTAATTTTTTTGAAAAGCCCAATGCGCCTATTTTTATTTTTTAGCATGTCCAAGAACTTATATTGATTGAATTTTTAATCAAATTTTCATGTGAAATTTTATTCTTTAAGTAAATAATTTTTAATTTGTTATAATTTAGTCCATATAATTTGTTTTTGTTTAAATTAAAATTTTTCTCTCACATATTTCTAGTTGATGATGTCATGCATGACATCATTAAGCAAAATGATGAACTCATTAATTAAACTTTATCAAAATGAAAAGAAAACTCAAATAATAATAAATAAATGAATAAAAAATAAAAAGAAAGAAATTGGTGGAATTATGTGGAACTATTCAGCCAAGGCCTTTTGTTGGAAGCCTTGGCTGATTCTCACCCTTGAAAAAGGTAGGAAAAAGTTTTGATAAAAAAGCTTTGGCATTCCATAAGAAAAATTACTATAAAAACCTTAAAATTTTTAATTTTTCAAGCTTTTAAAGGTAATTTTCTTGTAAAATTTTTAATTTTTGTTAATTTCATGTTTGATTCTTTTGTATAAAGCTTTGTGATTACTTGAGCTCATGGATTTTAATCCATGTTGAAAGGCCAAGTATGAAAATTACAATCAAAGTTTCTTGATTTTGTTGTTAAATTTGATTTTCTGCTAGAAATAGTTTGATTTTCAGTAAATTAATTCATAATTGTTGGTATAAATAATACTATTTTCGTGTATATATATTTTTTGTTATTTTCTTAATATTTTCATGTTGATTTATGTTGATTTATTCATTATTTATTATGTTTTTATGTAAATTTATGCTTGGTAAAAATTATGACATATATGTATGTTGATATTGATGAAGATATGTAATGAATAAAACTGTTTTAGTTTATGTATATATATCTATATATGCTAGCTAAATATGTTTATGACCTTTGATGGAATATTATTTCATGGTTTTATGGAATTTAGGACTATTTTGTAAAGTTTGAAACTTGTAAGGGCTTAAAAATAATTTTTCCCAAATATTTAAAAGCTTGGATTTCAAGCTTGGCTAAATCTGATCTTGATGATTTTGTGATGTTTTGACTTTTTAGGTTATTTTGCAATTATAGGAAATATAGGGACTAAATTGTAAAAATTATAAAAGTTTTCTATGGCCATCCAAGCTTGGTTGAATCATGTGGACACCTTTTGAAAATGTTTTCATATTTATTCTAATGTGTATAAATATGTTTCACACATTTTCCAATATTTTATGGCCTTTTTATAATTTTAGAAAATTTAAGGACTTATTGTAAAGTTACAAAATTTGCATTCCAAGGCCATAGGTGCTTGGCCGAATTGATGATGTGATCTTTAGTATGATTTCAATTATTAATGTGTTTTATGTTATTTTGTGATATTTATTTCATGTAGGGACTATTTTGCAAAATTAAAAAAATTTAAGGATCATTTAGAAAAACTTTGCATTTTAGCGTTAATGTGATATTTTTGATATTTTAGTAATATTCTAGCATTCCTCTGGTTATCCAAAGGGGTGTAAAAATTATTAAAACTTTTTATATTTCTTTGGTTTTCTGATAGGGTATGAAATGTAATTTTGAATAGATTAGGGACCTACTAGCAATTTTTGCATTTTAGGTCAATCTTGATATCTAAGTTACCCATGGAGGGTATAATTGTCATTTTATATCATTTTTGAGTCTTTGAGCTTATCAAGATAACTTTTATGTTGGAGTTAAACCTTAAGGGTATGTTGATAATTTTCCCCAAAACAAGTCTTATATAGTCATATACTTATAGTCAGATAGGTTTTTTTGTTAATGAAGTTATTGGGTCTTTTAGGATATTAAGATACTTTTATGTCAAAAGTAAACTTTAGAGGTATTTTGGTAATTTTTTAGAACTAAGTCACATGTGATCATCGAGATACTTATATGTCGAAGCTATATAGTAGGAATAGGTTCTTTTGCTTATGAAGTTATCGAGTCCTTTAGCGTACCAAGATATTTCTATGTTGAAAGTACACCTTAGGGGCCTTTTAGTAAGTTACTTTAAAATCGAGTCCTTAATGGTTACCGGGATACTTATGCATCAAAGGCGCATAATAGAGATAGGTTTATCATTTATAAAGTTATCGAGTTGATTACGGTACCAAGATATTTATATGTCGAAGGTACACCTTAAGGGCATTTCATTAATTTATTTTAAAATCGAGTCCTTTAAGGTCACTGAGATGATTTTATGTTAAAGGTATACTTTAGGAGATATATTAGCCAAATCAACCCCATTTGGTTCTTTAAAGTTGTGTTTGGTATGTTTCGTCTAAACTGAGTCGTAAGTTATTTATTATTATTACTTAAATAAAATTAGAATTTTTGCAAATCAAGGCAATGTCTTCAATGTTAAAATAGTACGTGGGATTTCTCCTAGTATATAAGTGAGGTCTTATGGATTATTTTAATAACGAGATATCCTTTTAAAAATATAAAAATCAAGATTTTTTTTAAATTTTAGAAAAATATAACCTTTTATATTCCTCTAGTTCTCCAGTGGGATACAAAAGATATTTTGATTATTAAAACCTTTTGTATTCTATCTGTTCTCCAACGGGGTATGACAGAGAATAATAAAATTTTTGTGTTCTTCTGATTCTTCGAAAAGGTGCGAAAGATATTTTAATTTTTAAAATATTAAAAACCTAATTTGTTCATTCGAAGTAATAAATTTGTTTCATTAAATTTTATTTTTAAATATGATAATTATAATTAATTATTGAATATTGAAATTGAATAAAGGTAAAAATTTGCGTTAACACATGATTAATAGGCACCGATGATCGAGCATCATGAAAGGGATTGATCCTTATTTGTGATTGTAATTGACTCACGAATCCTTTCATGTCATCTCTAGTATTCACGTAGATCTCAGAGTTTATTTTCGTGAGTTTCGCAACCCTCAACATAAACTCCGATAGGAAACCAATCTCACCTAGTCAAAATAGATTGGTGGCAGACTTTAAAATAAATGGTCATTTTGTAACAACCATTTAAGGTTAAGTCAAGTGAGCAATTCATCTTGACAACTCAGTCCCAAAACAGGAAAAATAAAGAATAGTAAAAAATAATTATGATATGGCCCACAAAAATAATAAAAAATAATGATATGTAGATATATATATATATATATATATAAGAACAAGGGGTACACCTGTCTTTTAAGTAAGGGTAGTCAGGATTCGTATTTGGGCCATGTTGCAATAGCTTGGGGACTCCACTACGGACAAGTTAGAAAGTTAGGCCTAAAATTAGTCACATGTTAAATAATTTTGATTAATTCAATTTCAAACTCTATTAAATTATAATTCTCTGTATTTTTAAAATAAAAATTTTTATTATTTTTTTTACTTATAAGGAAATTTCGATATATATTCTTCATATTTTTCACTAACCTTTTTGTTTATTTTGCAACATTATTTCTAAAGGGAATTTAAGATAGAGGTTTTTATTATTTTTTTTAAAAAGAGTCAAGTCATAAAAGGTAAGTTGTTTCCCTGCACATACTGTGCATATGAATATGCATTAAATTCTCCTCTAGGTATCTAGAAGGGGCATAGGTACCTAACATTTTAGAAGAGTGAAGTAGTTCTGCCTTCTAAGGTGTTAGCCTTTGTCTGGGCCATTGAAAAGCCTTCCTGATTAAAGTCCTATGCTTGCCCAAGGTGTTAGCCTTTTTATTGGCATGGAAGATACTCCTACTCAAATTAAACCCTTTTCAATGTAAACCTTGTGATGGGTAAAGATTAGGGTACTTGTCAATACTTTTCAAGCTAAAGGAGCAATTCAAGAACCTATTTAAATGCCCAACATGAATGTCATGTAATGAACCATAAGGGCGTTACTTATTTAGAGCCACACTTGATTCTAAAAGGTATCAAATTAAGTACACATGGGGGAACATTTCTTACATTTTTCTTTTTATTTTATGTCCCAAGCATCTAAATCATATGATGATAATCGAACATTATCATTTATGGTAAAATCTTTGTTTCTTCTAAAAAGGTGATGTCATTGTTTTAATCCATAAGTGATGATGAATGAACATCCTCACTAGCACTGCAGTCATTTCTTTTTGCCTTGCAAGTCATATGGCCTTAATTACATGGTGTACACATGTAGGTCAGGCAATAATGTTCATATATCATTAGAAGTGATAAGGCTTTTCTTTTATTTGCCCCGATAGGCATCATAATGTCTTAAAAGATCCATTTAGGGAAAATATGTTCCTATTACTTATGTTTCCTTTTTCAGTGTAAATTATTTTACCATAATAAACACACAAGGAAATGATGAACCAATATTGTGTCTCTTGCAATAACATTTAATCATTTTTCCTTAAGGCACCATATTGCCTTAATTTTATTTTGGGCCAGTCTCTTTGATGATAAACCTATTGTATATATTTGCTCACACACTTGTATCTGATATTACATAATTTCATCCTTGCATCCATTTGTATATCTGTATTCATATATGCATTCATGACGTGCATGTCATAAGGGTAAGGGGCAAAATAAAGGTTCTTTCATATTTATGAGTTCTTTAAAGGAATTTTTTTCTTTTAACCCAGGAGTGTTGAGACAATCAAACATCATTGACCATAGAGGAGTTCTTAATACGCTTAAAAAGGATGGAGGAAAATGATCGAGAAGCCCATATGATTATAATGAAATAACAAGAGGAGATGCAAGCCCAAATCTTTAAGCTAATGGAAGAAATGATGGCTATAGAGAAAAAGTCTAAAAATAAGAATCCAAGAAACTAAGGGAATCTTTTTTATATTGTTGCTAGCTTATCTAGGGAATAGAGGCAACCTTTGGGAGCTAGTCCTATAATACATAATCTATTGACCCTAATGCTCAACAAGGGTAACAATGTAAGATCATATACAACTTTGAATTATTCAATAAGTGCAAATATTGATGGGCTTGTGAAAGGCTCAAGCTCAAAACTCGAAAAAAGGGTTAGACTCAAGAACAGTAAATAAAAATACCAGTTCTTTGAAAAGAGGTTCAAAGCAATAGAAAAAGTCAGGGATTTTGGAAGTGTCGATGTAGATGAGTTAAGTTGGTACCACATTTATTTCTCCCTTTTATGTTTAAGATGCCAAACTTTGAAAAGTTCAGTAGCACTACTTCTCCGTAGGCCTACACCAAAATGTATATCATAAAAATGACTGGGCACACACATAATGACAACCTTCTTGTAGACACCTCATTTTGTCTAGGCTAAGTCTTAGCATCCCTGGACTTAAGTGAAAGATGATAAAGTCAAAAAAATAAATTAAAGACAACTAATGGGTGCTGTGTTAAAGAAAAATTAAAATAAGGCATCAAAGGCCACTTTTCATGATGTTACCAAAGTTGTTTAGATGAGTACACAGATCAAGTTCCGACTGTTTGTGACCAAGGTGAGATAACTCAGGAAGCCATAAGTATGGGCAAGTTATATTGGTGCATAAAGTATTGATGTAGACTTATGTGTCATGGAAAATTTAAATTTTCCAATGTAGCATTGATACAAGAGGGTTTGGTATTGATATCTAAGGTGTGGTATCGATACCTAGCATGTTTGTATCAATATAGACCTTTGTAGTAGCTAAAGTTGTGATTTTTGGTGAAATGCATCAATACACAAGAATGATTATCGATACAAGCCTCAAAGTCTCAAGATTGGAAACATTTTTTGCTTTTAGTATCAATACACAACTCATTGTATTGATACTTATAGGTAAAAGTTGCATGTGTATTGAGACAAAACATTTTGTATCGATACACCAAGGCATTTTTGACTAGTTCGAGCCACTTTTTAGCCTTTGAAAATTTAATTCAAACGTGTTTTTTTGCATCGAAAAAATCATTATAATTCATTCTAGACCTCGAATTTGGGCATATAATTGGATTTAAACCAATTTTTAGAGCCTAAATAACCAATGTCACTTTCATGAAATAGATAGTTGTAAGAAGGCATGCTAGGCATATCTCCAGTTGCAGGCTATTGCAGCCTTTCTGCCTTATTACTCTGCATGGTAGAACCAATTAGAAAAAGGCTTGGTGAGCATAGTAGCTGAAGATGTCTCCTGGTACATGAATGAAAGATAAAAAATGCCCTTAATTTGTCTCCCTAAGGCATTGGCCGAACTTTAAGTTTAAAAGAGGCTAAAAGTTGGCTCAACAGAAGGACTTCCAACCATTCTCAAAAAAGGACTTCCAACCATTCCCAAAATAAATAAAAAAAAGACTTGAGCAGCCATTTCCAAGAATTCTCTAGCAATCTCCAGCCCCAAAACTGTCCCGAAATACTATTCTATTGCTTTTATCCTCAACCATCTTTTATTCTTGTAGTTCCCCTAAACCACCACTAGAAAACCTCAAAAAACTTAACTTTTCACACTCTTTTATCCTTAAAATACCTCATTATCAATAATATTACTAGAAAGCTTCTTCCTTTCATCCTTTTCTTGCTAAATAATAGCAAAGAAAATGTAGGAACTAAGCTTAAAGTCAATACTTCAAGTAGAAAGAAAAGTTCAATCTATTTTGGTATATTTTCCCTACTTTGTTACATACATTTTCTGTTTTTATCATCTACATCATTTTAGTGAGCCCTTTATGCTGCCATGACCATCCTAGACTCTCATGCATTATTGTTGCCTTAGTTGTGGTAGTCTTAGGATCTTGATGTTCTTTTAATGCCTTAATGTTGTTTGGTAGGCCAAACTTCAACTCTTTCGTTTTTTTCATCAAAACAATCCCTTATTTATGCATTCTGTGTCATATTTCATCTATTTCCACATGCTTAACACATGCTAAATGTTTTCATAACAAGCATTAAGCATGTTCATGCAATTTCTTGCATTTTAAGGAGTCTCAAGACATAAAAATGTTGTCTTGACAACTCTAGCATACTTTTCTTCACTTAAATATTTCATGCCACTTCCATACATCTTATTTGTCATATTCTTACATTTTTTACACTTTTGCCATGTCAAAATGTCATTTTTGTCTATTTGCATGGGTAATACTTATTTATTTGTGTGCATGTTGTATTTTATTCATGATTTGCTTGTCAAATGCATGCTTCTTTGTTACAAAAAAATACGATTTTTTAAAAATCCCCAAGTTCATGCTAACTTTGATAAATGAAGAATAGCATGGATTTAATGTTTTCATAAAATTGGTCTTCCAATTTTGTGTATAAATCAAACATTTCATTTCTGGATTCATGCTAAAATAAGTTTAAAGATGCTATTTTTAAAGCAAAAATGATCATCTTTAGTTGAAAAATATATGAAGCGTTGATCTTGAGTTTAACACCTTATGGTGGCATGGTCAACTGGTTGTTTCATCATCCCAAACTACTTTGAGATTATGGAATGAATCTCATTCTTCCCCTGTTTTGTGGACGTTCGAATGTCCATAACTTGAATTTGACCCCCCAAGAAACCCAAAAAATTGAATAATCCCCTGTTTGTGCTTTGGCAACACTATAGTTTGAATTAAAAAATTATTTTCTAATAAAAATGATTTTTCTAGAATTTTATAATATTTTTCCCTTAAAGGGCATCGAATTACCTTTCTAACCATGCATTATGTGCCCTTGGATGATTCTGGATGAAAGAAATATGATTTCTCAAACCTTTGCTATCTAGAACCCTTGGAATCAGCGAACAATTTTCTATTTGGCTCATTTTTGGCCCACCAAACGTTTTTTTAACTTCTTAAATATTTTTCCCAGAAAGCTTGCAAAATTTTATTTTTGGAAAGGTATCATTCTTGATTTAACAATCCTGGATGAGCTCGAAACAATTTTTCAAAGTTCAATGTGTCTTTTCCCCTGCATACACTGCTAGTGTCAAGATGGACTTAACTTCAAAAATCAATTTTACTTAGAAAATGATTTTCTACGATTTTTAGAATATTTTTACATTAAACCTTATCAAGTTATCTTTCTAACAGTACTTTATTTACCCCCTAATGCCTTTGGATGAACACAAAACAAATTCGAGAAGGGAGAAGACATAGTGTTGTCCCTTGCTTTTAACCTAATTTTTGAGGTGCCTTTATAGAGACATTCAAATGTCTCCAATTGCATCTAATTGTTTCCCTTACAACGCAAGCCCTTTACGCTTGAATCAAGGCTCAAGACAAAAATATATTCTATACAAATCTCTGATTTTCTTTTTTTTTTAAATCTTTTTTTTTAAAGAATTTTTTCTTCTAAAACATAAAAAATTTTTATCTTTGGGGATACTCCAACCCCATTACTTCGAGGGGAAACTCCAACCCCATTTTTCACTAAAAAACTTGAATTTTCTCTCTTGGATTTATTTATGATTCCTAATTATTTTCTTAAATTATCAAAAATTTTTATCTTTGGGGATACTCCAACCTTACTACTCCAATGGGATACTTTAACCCCATTTTTCATTAAAAAACTCAAATTCTCTCTTTATTCCAAACTATTATCATAACTCTATCTTTGCGGGTACTCCAACCCTAACTCTCTGAGGGGATAATCCAACTTCGCTTTTACCTTAAAAAATCCAAAATTTCTCTCATTGGGACCTTCGATTATTTTGATTAAAATCTTTTTCATCCCTTAAGTTACCATCGAATAAAAACTTGTCTTTAAATTGCCATCCTTTAATAATCGAAGACAATTATGAGATACATTCCAATTTTGCTTCCTTTTTGCATTCTTTCATTTGTGATTGTTTGTTTATGATATTATTATATTCTTTTTTGTCTCCCTAAAACATTTTCTTTTAGTAGTGACTATCGTATTCATATTTAAAATTTATTTTCCAATAAAGTTTATAAGGTAATGTTCCGTATTGGTATCTCTCTAGTGCCTAATATGGGATATCCAAATTTTCAAAAATTTAATCCGAAAACTAGTTTCAAAAAAATCCTTATGCTCCTTATACCTCTACAGCTTATAGATGATAAAAATCTTCTTTCAAAACCCAGATTTATATTTTCCACCAAAATGACATCCATAAAAAGGGGATTATTTCTAATTAATAACCAAATGAAATCGATTAGGCTAAAACAGAAGTGACACATAGTTAGCAGGTATCGATTTCAGTGTCGTGGAGGTGCTAGTAACTAATTCCTAAACCTGACCAATAAATCTTTGGACTTTGTAGACCTTGAAATTGATGTTTCAAGTTTCGTACCTCAGAATATTATTTTCAATAGGCATCCAATCCTGCCTAGCCTGAAATAATCAGTGGCGACTTTAAGTTTATGGCCACTCTATAGTGGCCATCCAAAACTAGTTGCATAAGAGATTTGCCTGATGGTCTCTCTCCCTTCAATATTACTGCACCTAATCCAAATCTCGATCATGGGATAACTCAAAGGCTTGACCACCACCACTATCATACATTTTTTAAGTAGTGCGCACTAAGCCTTTTGAATCATCTAAAGTTTTAAAGGTGAGCACATAGCGACACTTCTCATTCATCATTTTTAAGAAAGCTTGTCAAGGTCGGTGTTAAGATAGTATAATAATTTAAATAAGAATCAAGTACAATGTTGGGAAAAACTTAGCTAATAATTTGTTTCAATAGTACAAGCATATGTCAGATTAGGCACCTGACCGGTTATTTGTTTAGACTAAAAAGAAGAAATAAACAGAAATACATTGTACACCCAGAGATGGAAAGATGTAATACCCCACGTACAACCACCTTTGATGGAAAAAAATTGTATCTTTATTTTTGAATACCTTACCAAATCCATTCTTTAATAAACTTATGGGAAATGCCATAAGAAATTTTACTGATATAGTGGTCTCTAGTGAAATGATTGAAAATGCCTTCAAAAATAGAAAGATACAAGTTAATGATGTGCTTATGACAAAGAAGAGAAAAACATTTGGAAAGGAAAAAGAAAGGTTATCTTCCAGATGAATCAACCACCTATGGATCTTGGTCAAGATTGTGTCACCCTTACGACCCTATTATCATGCATAATGCATCCACTGTATCCCAAGATCCTTCCCAACCAATGCTTATAGTTACATCAATTTTAACAACTATACATAAGCTAAGTGCTTAGGAAAATAGTCAGAGCAGATGTAAGAAGTGGAATTTGAATAAGTTTGGGCAAATCCCAATGTCTTATTCCAAGCTTTTATTGAAGCTTATCAAGAATCACCACTTGATACCTATTAAATTGAGCCTTTGAAACCCCCATATCTTGATTAGTATGATGTTAACCAATGTTGTGATTATCACTTCAATAATCTAGGTTATTCTACGGAAGATTGCCCCACTTTTAAGTACAAAGTTTAGGATCTTATCAAAGATTGGGAAGTTGAGCTTTGAAGAAAGGAAAGCTAGATGTCATTAAAGGGCATCCTAGCAAAAGGTTGGCATTAAGAATAGCTGGGTTTAAAAGAAGCAAACACATGCCATAATGATTAGTGTACCCTTATTTTGACAGGCCCTTAGATCTGAATTGACATTATCTTGTGAAGCATGAATGTTAAATGTTTCTAAGAGATAAGAATGTTTCAAAAAAGCATATATTTTCACAAATACGATGATGAAAAATCTTGAGATTACTAACGATTAATGTTGAAAATGAACTTGTACCCTTGTATTCTTCTCCCTGTAAATAAAATCATGAGCATTTGAAAGACTCAAAATTTTAGGAAAGCAACTTTAAAATTCCTAAACCATGATTTCCTAAGTAAAAAGTGATGGAATAAAGTTTTCAAGAATTTATGAGTTTCTATAAAGATCAAACAAAAGAAATGTCCTTTTAGGCAACTTTATAATGGTAGTTAGATGTTTGCCAAGATTATGCTTAAAATCCCTATTTCTTTTTCAATTTTTCTTTTTTTTAAAAAAGCACAAAATTTTGCAACCATTCCTTGGAAATCATTCATTGGGGTAGGATAACAAAAAGAAATTGCTCTCAGGTTCCTAATAAAACATTTTTGAGCCTTGCTTCTTTTTTATCACTTTGAATATAGCCTAACGCCCATCATGGTAGATTTTTAAAAATCCAGCAAGCACAGAATTTTCCTCGCATAGATGACCTTTTGGAAAAAAAAAGAAGAAAATTGAAAATATGAGTGCAACATCATGTTGTTAAAGTACTCAAAAAAATTTTAAAAAAGAGAAAATCATCCCTATTTCCTAGCAAAAAGCTCGATAATTTAAATGGTTTGCTTGAAATAGCACATGGCCATCTTTTTTTATCTTTTTACAAAAACAAAAATTATTTGCTTTATAATCTTCTTTGAGCCTAATAATTTATTTTTTCTTTAAACCCTAATCAAGGATCACCCTCTACATACGAAGGGCAAATGAAACAAAGCTTCAAGATCAGAAAGAGCAAATTTTGTTCCACAATTACAAGAAAAACAAGTCATTAACACAATGAAAATTCTCAAGAGTGAAGAAAGTTTAAATTTCAAGTTCAAATATTCAAAATGAAGAATGAAGAAAAATACAATGAAGAAAGAAATAAAGAGAAGCAAAAAAAAATACAAAGAAATAAAGATTTATTTGTTTTAAAAAATATGTTGGATTCAATTCCTTTTGAAAGAACATGATCCCTGATTTAATTACCCTCAAACTCGTCAATTGGGCTTATTTATCCTTCTTTCTAAACCCTGAACCATGGTTTACGTCTGTATTTAAAATGTCCATTTTGATTAAGCACAGCTCTTTGAGCTATGGCATTACTTCTAGGAAACCCTTTGAAAATTCATTTTTTTGGATGATTTTTGAGTCCTCAAGAACATAATGGGGCAATCAATTAACAAATAGAAGAAGAAGAAAAGAAATGAAAAAAATGATGCTATAGGGTAAAAACCCAAAAATAGGCAATCTAAAGTGAAATAAAGAAAAACTACCAATATTACTATAGGAATTACCAAAATTTTGCAAGGGAAAAACCAATTTTGAAAAAATTTAGGGGTGTCAAAAAATTTATTACTACCTTAAGTGGCCATCTCTTAATTAAAGAAATTAACTCCGAAAATTAAATCCATCTTTTTTTCTAATTTGACCTTTTGTTCCAAAACCCTTCGAGGCCAATCTTGGTACTCGTCCAAATGCTAAAAGTTAGGAGACTTAAAGTAATATTAAATTTGTCTGATTTTTAAAAAATCCATACTTCATATGACCTAATCCATTCATGCTTAGGAAAATCAGGCATGCATCCTATTCACTTTGAAATTTTTAGGCCAACCCAAGTTTTTTTTTTAAGCTGTTCAACCTATTTTGAGAAAGATAGATTACCACTCAAAAAAATTTTCAAGAAAAGATCATTAGTATTCAAATGATTTGAGCATCACATGCTTTTAACCCTGAGGTTTTGAGCAAAATACATTTTTCAATAAAAAAACTTGAAAAGGTGTTATGAAAAGAGTCAAAAGCTTTCCTGGTTAAAGGGTTTGAATTGGGATAATACTTGGCCCATGAAAAAAAAAGAAATGACATAAAAAAGTAAAGCCATTGGGGCAAGATGTTTTAAATAGATTGAAAAAATGAGTGATTTGTCTTGGGGCATGAAAAGATTAAATAGTTTCAATTTCCACATATCAATAATATATGCTTCATCTGATATTTCATATTCACATTATTTTATGATCATCTGCACCATTTAGGTGATATTAGTATTCGCATAATTTTTTATGCATGTACCTTTTCATTGATACTTGCATTTGCATCATTCCACAAGCATTTGCATTATTCTTAATAGTAGCAATCTGTGCATTTTTGTCTTTTGATTTTTGCAAACAATGTTATTATCTTTGGAATCATTACATACCTAACTAATTGCAGTTGCATTAATCATATAAAATTATGTATTTTTTCAAAGCTTCGATGGTGATATTTGAAACATTCAAAAGAGTTTTCAAAGCTTCGATGGTGATATTCGAAGCATTCAAGAAAAAAATTTTCAAAGCTTCGATAGTGATATTTGAAGCATTCAAAAGAGTTTTCAAAGCTTTCATGGTAATATTCGAAGCATTTAAAAAGGTTTTCAAAGCTTTGATTGTGATACTCAAAGCATTCAAAAAGGTTTTCAAAGCTTTGATGGTGATATTTAAAGCATTCAAAAGAGTTTTAAAAGCTTCGATGGTGATATTTAAAATATTCAAAAAAGTTTTCAAAGCTTTAATAGTGATATCTGAAGCATTAAAAAGAGTTTTCAAAGCTTTGATGGTGATATTTGAAGCATTCAAGAGAAAAAGAATTTTCAAAGCTTCGGTGGTGATATTTGAAACATCTGAAAGAGTTTTTAAAGCTTTGATGGAAATATTTCAAGCATTCAAAAGTGTTTTCAAAGCTTCAATGTTGATATTCGAAGCATTTGAAAGAGTTTTCAAAGCTTCGATAGTGATATTCGAAGCATTAAAAAGACTTTCAAATCTTCAATGGTGATATGTGAAACATTTAAAAGTTTCCAAGTTTTCGATGATGAAATTCAAAGTATTTTAGAAAATTTTATTTTAAACCAAGCCTTCAGGTGGTGATATCAAAAACATTTAATTTCTTTTGTGGTGACATTCAGAGTATAAAATGAATGCCCAACATAACTAGATAAGATAGTAGCCAGTTGATGTTAGCGTCCATAATGAAAAGCCCAAGAGTAGCCAATCGCGAAAGTGGCCCCGAAATGAATGCCTAATTTAACTAGCTAGGATGGTAGCCAGTCGATATTGTCATCCATAATGAAAGTCCAAAAGTAGCCAATGGCTTTGGTTCAGGCGAAATTCGTACAATGGCTTCCTTACGGGATCCTATGTTAGGTAGGTGAAAAAGGCTTTAAAAAAATGGCATTTCCATGTGATGCTCTATAGGGTAGGTGAAAAAGGTTACCTCTTCACACGATCCTATCGTAAGGTAGGTAAAATAGGATTTAAGGTAACTTTATTCGGTTAAGTAGAAGGATCGGTGGAGTTTTCCTATATTTTATCTAGTATGGTTAGCGTATGTGTGTATATATATATATGTACAAAAAAACTTTTTAGAAAAAGCTTATACGATCTAAACAAAATTATGTCTATTTGGTCTTTGCCCCGTTCCTAGTTCCCAGCAATGGCCAAAGAAGGGCAGTTGTTGGCACCTAATTCTATCTAAGACCCTTCTTTGATAATCTAAAAATATTCGAGATAAAAAAGTTAGTGACCGTACGGGAAGGGTTGACTTCTTATGGTGGACTGATGTTTTTGAGACCTCTTCAATCATGCCTAAAAGAGTACATGTGCATGTGACAGAGAACTTACCATTTCAAGGGTTGCTGAGAGTAAATCTCGAATAAAAAAGATAATTATCAAGGCAAAAAAATTGGTTTTACCTTTATTCTTTTGAAATTTTGAAATTTATTTTTGCAGACATTATCATGGTCAAATTTTTCGTGTTTTGGAATTTTTTTGAAAATATTTCATAAAATTAGAGAAGTCAACCATCATATATTTTTATGGATACACATGCAGTATTGTCGCAATGTACCCCAACGTGGATCCTAACGGATCTATGAGTGTGTACGACTTAAAATATTTTCCTGACTTAGAAATGTCTTCTTGACCGAGACTTTTCTTTGGCGATGTGATGAGAATAAGAATGTACATATTCTTGACTTGTGGTACAGTGAAAGGGATCATAAGACAAATCACTCATCTTATTGATCTTGGATGACCATCGCAAAATGGTCAATGCTTAGAGTCGCCACTGACCATTTCGGGCTAGGCATGATCGGATGCCTATTGAAACCTACGTTCTGACTTACAAAACTCAAAACATCGATCCCGTGGTCTACGTAATGCAAAGATTCACCGTTTGGGTTCGAGAGTTGGTTACGCGCAATGAGGTATAAACCTCTTTACGACGCCCGAAATTGGTACCTTACTAGCTATGTCTTATCTCGGTTTCGATTCTTTTGATCTTAACTTGTCATTGTTTCGATATAAGCCTCTTCTAATGCATGAATCTTATAGAAATACAAATCCAAGTTTTGATGAAAAAGATTTAATCTCATATACGCCTTGAAGAGATAGGGAATATAGAGATTTTCGATAAAAATGACATCTGGATTTTACTTTGAAAATGGAATGTTCCACTTAAGGTACTGGAGAGATACCCCGAAACATTACCTTTGATTTTTTTGGAAACATTTTGAAAACATGAATGCAAATAATCATCACAAAGAAATCATGTTAGTAAGGCAATAAATGAAATAACATAACATGGATCATTTCAATGCAATGATAAAGAAAATCGGTGGACTACTAGAATTTATCTCGCTATTGGCATCGATTATGTGAGAATAACCAAATCGACAATTTTTGAGATGCTTTTGGGTTTCTTGATTGAACAAGGTTTGTTTGGCATATTCATAGAAGTCCGAGAAGGAGAAAAAAAGATTAATTGTAGTTGAAAGATAGGGTTGGAGTATCCCTTCAAAAAGATAGGGTTAAAGTATCCCCGTGGATGATAAATAATTTTGATAAAAAAGATTTTTAGATCTTGACAATTTGGAAAAGTGGGGTTGGAGTATCCCCTAGGAAGGTCGGGGTTGAACTATCCTCAAAAGTGACACGTCTGACACTCTTTAAAGAAGTCAAGTTGGAAAAAATTTAGTTGATAAACCTTGTAATTTAGAAGACGGGTGAGCATTTTGATGACTTTTGGTGAAAAAAATTATTATGAATAAGGACGGTAAAGATGTAAAATGTGTTTGTGCCTTGATACAAGCCAATAGGAGGTCGAAGCCTGTTCTTAAGTCTGATCGGGGTGATACGGAGACATTCGAATGTCTCGAGACGAAATTTGGGAAAATAACTCAATTTTGACCATAACTGAAAACAGGGGATAGCATTGCGCTATCCTACTTCCCGAATTTATTTTAAATTGATTTGAAGGGTTTAAAAGGTGGACAGGACACCGTTAGAAAGGTGACTCGATGGGGGTCATCTTAAAAATATTCCCACTATCCCAAAAAGTCACTTTTTGAGAGAATAAATTTTCAAATTTGGATCAATTTTGTTACTAGCAGAGCATATGATGAACAAGGTGTGTCAAACTTTAAAAAGTCATTCTGGACTTATTTGGCATCAAAAAATTGCAAATAATACCTTTCCAGAAAGGGAATTTCATGAACTTTTTAGGAAAAATGTTTGAAAAATTTAGAAATATCATTATTGGTCCTAAATGGCCCAACTAGAATACATGTTTGGATTTTAAAGGTTCTGGATAGTTTAGATTTAAAAAATCATAAATTTCTCATCCAGACTGATCCAGGGGTCAATAAGCCACTGTTTTAAAGATAATTCAACATGCTTTGATGGAAAAATATCAAAAAATTCATGAAAAATCATTTATAATTTTATAGTGATTTTTCAATTTGCAATAGTTATGCTGCCAGTAGGGAACAAAGCAAAGCAGGGGGTATTTCTTATTTTCTTTATGTTTACAGGTCCAAACTCAAGTCATTGACATTCGGATGTCTATGACTAAAGGGAAGGAGTGGCATAACCACCACGAACTCATTTGCATAGCCTCGAAGTAATTTGGGACGATGAAACAGCCCATTGATCATACCACTCAAGGTATTGACTCAAAAACATGGCACGAACGTTTCAAGAACAAGTGTAAGGTCATTTTCATTTCAAAATCAGAAAATTTGAGCTTGTTTAACCAAGATTCCAGATCTAGAAAACTTAATTTTCCCTAAGATATTTTGCTAGCTTTAAGGAAAATGCTAAGTCGATGCTAATCCTCATTGGTTGAGGTTAATATGCTTGGCTTAGGGGGTTTTGAAAATTAGTTTTTATCGTCCATCAAACATGCATTTTGACAACAATCATACAAGGGGATGGCACATAACATGAGTGGGGATGCTAATTTTGCTAATGGCCTAGACAAAGAAAATGTTATGCACTTTAACAAGAAAATGTTATGGATGTTGAAAATAACAGTGATTCATGCGAGTTAATGTGTAAATGTGGTTGAACTGTGTTAGGCTGATGATACATACATGTATTAAGGATAAAAAGATGCATGGACATGGCATAAAATGCATGAGCAAGAGATATTAAACTAATGAGGATTAAATGAGGCATTTTTGGACATCCAAGGAGCATTAAAGCATCCAAGTCCTAAACTACCATAACCAAAAGCCACAATAATCCATGATAATCCTAAGAGGGTGATGGAAACATGGAGAGCTTACTAAAATGATGAAGGTGCTAAAAAACAAAAAATATGAGTGATAGAGTAGGAAGTTTTACCAACAAAACTTTAACTTTGGCCAAATAGTGGGAGCAATAGAGATGGCTTGAATTTCCCTCTTTTCCTTGTTGTAAATAAGCAAGAAAAAGAGAGAAATAATGAGGTTTTGGTTTTGGCATGGATAAGGGTGATTTTTAGAATGTGTAGAGTTTGAGAGATGAGTGTTTTGGGCCTATTTTTGGGTGCTGAGTATAGAGCTACGGGATTTGGTTTTTTTGATGTGTGAATGTGTTTTTAGAAGTGAAAATGAACTGGAATCTAACCTTTTTTGCTGAGGTAGAAGTGATCCATTTATACTAGCCTTTTGGAGCCAAATTGGAGGTGTTTTTTGCCATTTCTCAAAGGGGACAAGGTGATGTCAGCATGGTGGCCATAGGGTAGCTATAGGAGGCAATGTGATGGGCATAGGGTGGTTGGTTTAAATGCTGAAATGCTTTTCTAGCAAATAGGGTGGCTGATGGTGACATCGGTTAACAAGCTAGGGAGTAGGGTGATTGTGTGATGTTGACCTTTTTTGATCCAATTTAGACTTCAAAAAAAATGTTATGATTCAAAAGTCTAAATTTGTAATCTGATATGTGTTTTAATCCTTCTTGATGCAAAGAAATGGGTTAAAATCGAATTTTGGATCAATGGTAGATGAGTCAAAAGTGCTCGAACTGTGAAAATGACCTGCATGTATCGATACATTGCATAATGTATTGATACATTTGGTCCAAAACCCTTGATAGTATCGATACAGTGAATATTGTATCGATACAATGATCATTGCATCGATACTATGAACCATTGTATTGATACTATTAACCACTGTATCGATACATGTTGATATGTACCGATACATTCCTTTACAGAATGCATGTTTTGGTCTTGGCATAGCCTCGTATCGATACATGAGGTCCTGTATCGATACAGAGGCTTATGTATCGATACATCTACATGTTGTATCAATACAAATGGGGACATTTCAAATTTTTGGCGCATTGGAGCATTGTATCGATACATAAGAATCATGTATCGATACATTCAAGTAAAATTATGAATTTTCTCATATCTTTTATCCTCGGCTGCCTTGGATTACGTTATTTAATGCCACATCTTTGCATTTACCTTTGATATGACCCCTAAGCCTTCTTGACGTCCTCAAAATACTTGCTTTTTTTAATATGAAGTTTCAAGTTGTCAATTTTGGGACTTAAATTTGTCAAGTTGTCAATCATCGCTCCCTCTCACGTCCATGCTCCAGATTGCTAAAAATTTGCCTGGACAAAATAGGGTGGCTAAAGTATTTATGCTAATACTCATTTTAAAAAATCAAAAGTATTCAAGAAAAAATTTATATTTGCATTTTTTATTCTGAAGTGTCAAGTTGTCAATTTTGGGACTTAAATTTGTATTTTTTTTACATTATCACAGTGTCATACTCATGAAATTTTTCTCAATAAAAATTGTTTTGGATTTCTAGCTTTTATATTACTTACTTTTATAAATAAATATTTTGAATAATGTGTAGGATAAAATTCTTTTTTATAAAATTTGAACATATTTTTAAAATTTTCTCATTTTTTAAATACGAATTTTTCTACTCTGTTACTTTTTTTAGAGGGATTTTTTGAGTTTATAATTTTTAAAATTCTTCAAATATTTTCATTAAATTCATATTAAATCAATTTTTGAAAATGCAATTTAGTTTGCATTTTTTAAATAATAATTTTCTTCCAAAAGAGGTTTTTGCTAGTAAAATTTTATAAGTTTACGATTTTTTATTGCCCTTTTCTTGCATATAAATTTTCTTAAAAAATTTCTTTTTGAATTTTTCTATGAAAATTTTAGTTATTTTATTTTTAATTGGCCAAATTTATTTTTTCTATTTCATAAGCTTTAAAACCTGTAAATTTTTCTAATGGGCCCAATAAGCCTATTAATTTTTTGAAAAACCCAAGAAGCCCATTTTTGTTTCTTAGCGTGTCCAAGGAACTTATTTTGGTTTAATTTTTAATTAAATTTGTTATGTAAAATTTTATTCTTTAAATAAATGATTTTTAATTTATTATAATTTAGTCTCTATAATTTATTTTTCTTCAAATTAAAATTTTTTCTCTCCCATATTTTTAGATGATGATGTCATACATGATATCATCATGCAAAATGACAAATTCATTAATTAAACTTTATCAAAATGAAAAAAAAAATCTAAAAGAAATAATAAATGAATGAATAAAAAAATAAAAAGAAACAAATTGGTGGAATTATGGGGAACCATTCGGGTGAGGCCTTTTGTTGAAAGTCTTCACTAATTTTCACCCTTAAAAAGAGGGGAGAAATTTTTGATTAAAAAGCTTTGGCATTCCATAAGAAAAATTACTAAAAGACATAAAATTATTAATTCTTCAAGCTTTTAAAATTAATTTTTTCCTATGAAATTTATAATTTTTGTTCATGTAATGTTTGATTCTTTCTATGATTACTTGAGCTCATAAATTTTAATCCATGTTGAAAGGCCAAGTATGAAAGTTATGATCAAAGTTTCTTGATTTTGTTGTTAAATTTGATTTCTACTAGAAATAGTTTAATTTTCATCAAATTAATTCATGTTTGTCGATATAAATAATATTATTTTCATATATATTTTTTATATTTTTAAGTTATTTTTCTAAATATTTAATGTTGATTTATTCACTATTTATTATGTTTTTATGCATATTTATGCTTGGTAAAAATTATGACATATATGTATGTTGATATTTTGAAAATATTTGAAAAATAAAACTATTTTAGATGATATATATGCTGGTTGAATATGTTTGTGACCTTTAATGAAATATTATTTCAAGGTTTTATGAAATCTAGGACTATTTTGTAAAGTTTGAAACTTGTAAGGGCTTAAAAATAATTTTTCCCAAATTTTTGAAAGCCTTGAAAAGGTGATTCCAAGTTCTCTGAATCTGATCTTGATGATTATGTGATGCTTTGATTTTTTAGGTTATTTTGTAATTATAGGAAATATAAGGACTAAATTACAAAAAAATTACAAAATTTTGCTATACCCATCCAAGCTTGGCTGAATCATGTAGACACCTTTTGAAAGTGCTTTCATCCTTGTTCAAATATGTATAAATATGTTTTATGTATTTTCCATCATTTTGTGGCCTTTTTGTAATTTTAAAAAAACCAAGGACTTGTTTGCAAAATTTCAAAATTGCAAAATTTTCATTCCAAGGCCATAGGTGCTCGGTCGAATTGATTATGTGATCTTTGGTACGATTTCTATGATTATTATAACATGTTTTATGTTATTTCGTGATGTTGATTTTGTGTAGGGAATATTTTACAAAATTAGAAAATTTTGGAGATTATTTAGAAAAACTTTGCATTTTAGGGTTAATATGATATTTTTGGCATTTTAAGAATATTTCTAACATTATTTCGGTTCTCCAAAAGGGTGTAAAAATTATTAAAACTTTTTATATTCCTCTGGTTTTTCGTTGAAGGTATGAAATGTAATTTTAAATAGATTAGGGACTTATTAGCAATTTTGGCATTTTAGGTCAATCTTGATATCTAAGTTACCCATAGAGGGTATCTTCTCACTTCATATCATTTTTAAGTCCTTGAGATTATTAGGATACTTCTATGTTAAAGGTAAACCTTAAAGGTATTTTGGTAATTTTTCTTAAACCAAGTCTTATGTGATCACCGAGATACTCATATGTTGAAGGTGCATAATAGAAAGAGAATCATTTGTTTATGATGTTATGGAGTTTTTTAGGGTACTATGATACTTCTATGTCACAGGTAAATGTTGGGGGTATTTTGGTAATTTTTTTAGAACCAAGTCCTATGTGATCACTAGAATACTTATATGTCGAATGTGTACAGTAGGAATAGGTTTTTTTGTTTATAAAGTTATCGAGTCCTTTACAGTACCAAGATACTTCTATGTTGAAGGTACACACCTAAGCGGCATTTTAGTAATTTACCTTAGAACCAAGTCTTTAATCGTCATCGGGATACTTATATGTCCAACATGCATAATAAGGATAGGTTCATCATTTTATAAAGTTATCAAGTTCATTAGGGTATCAAGATACTTATATGTCGAAGCTATACCTCAAGGATATTTCATTAATTTATTTTAGAACCAAGTCCATTAAGGTCACCGAGATATTTTTATGTCAAAGATGTACTTTAGGGGATATGTTTCATCTAAACAGAGTCTTAAGTTATTTATTATTAGTATTACTTAAATAAAATTGGAATTTTTTCAAATCAAGGCAATGTCTCCTATGTTACAATAGTACATGGGATTTTTCCTAGTATATAAGTGAAGTTTTACTGATTATTTTAATAACGAGATATCCTTTTAAAAATATAAATATCAAGATTTTTTGAATTTTGAAAAAATAAAACCTTTTGTATTCCTCTAGTTCTCTAGCGGGGTACAAGAGATGTTTTGATTAGTAAAACCTTTCATATTCCACCGGCTCTCTAGCAGGGTGTGATAGAGAATGATAAAAAATTTCTTGTTCTTTTGGTTCTTTAAAAGAGTGTGAAAGATATTTTGATTTTTCAAATATTAAAAATTCAATTTTCTCATTCGAAATAATAAATTTGTTTCATAAAATTTTATTTTACATATAGGAATTATAATTAAATATCGAATATTGAAATTGAATAAAGATAAAAAATCAATTATCGGGGCACATGAGAGGGATGGATTCCTACTCGTGATTGTAATAGACTCTCAAACCCTTTCCTGTCATCCCTGATATTCATGTGGATTTCAGAGTTTATTTTTGTAGGTTTCGTAACCCTCAACATAAACTCTGATAAGTGACCAATCTCACCTAACCAACATAGATTGGTGGCAACTCTGAAATAAATGGTCATTTCATAACAAATATTTAGAGTTAAGTCAAGTAAGTGATTCATTTTTGACTCTTAGTCCGCAAATAGAAAAAATAAAAATAATAAAAATAATAATGATATGGCCCCTAAAAATAAATGAAAAATGATATGTAGATATATATAGCAATGAGGGCTATACCTACTTTTTAAGTTGGGCTAGTTAGGATTCCTATCCGGCCATGTTACGACACACACTTCTCTTGCCTCCAATAGTAATACACATGGATAACAATGGGAGCCTTCCCAAGGATCAATGTTCTTTGGTACTTGCCAAAAGACTTAAGGAATCTTAACCATAAGATGACTGCTGTTCATTTTTTCTTTCGCTCAATCTGTACAATTTCAAATAAAGGTTTCTCATAAGGAATGGAAGAATGATGCAACTAGATAGGACAAAAGTTGTGGCAATGATGGTTTTTTCCATTTGGGTTGGTGGCACTTGGGAAAATTTTAAAGAAAACTATTTTTCTCACAAAAGCCAATTACTTTCGAAGTGATTTTAGTTCTACAACCTAACTATACTATCCCTTCCATTTGGTAGTCTTAGAAAAATTCAATCTCTTTTACCTGGAAAAGATTTGATCAAATCACAACTCCTTATATAGGTGAAATTTTTCCACCTTAAGTAAATGAATTCGATCATCCTTTCATCTACGGTGGTCGAACATGGCACACAAAATGGCTCAAGGGAATACAATCAAGGCATCATGCACCTAGACATGTTTAAAGCTTTGTACACCATAGAATATCTAGCTAATTTGGTTTCTTTAGAGTTTAGTCTAAATTAAACTCTTTTATTTATCATATAAATAAATTTAATATATCAAATAAATAATTTGATTTATCTCGTTTAATTATCACATACTTAAAAATAAGATAAATAGGTAGAAACCACATTTAGCTAAATTAAATTAAAACAATTTTATTTTAATAATAATCTTATTAATATTAATTATCTAAATATTTAATATTTTGATAAGATTATTAAGGATTTTCATGTAGGATAATTCCACCATATAATTTCTTAATTTAGACATTATCCATCTAGACATAGTATGTCTTAATTTAGATATTATACATCTAGACATGGAATGTCTTAATTTAGACATTACTAGATAAGACAATCTCATCTACTATGTCTTAAAAAGACAATAAAAACTAAATTTTTTGTCTTTAAATAAATTCTTAATTGAACTTTCAATTAAGTTCTCAATTTAATAATCTTTTATTTAATTAAATCAAATTTAATTAAATAGCGATTTTAATCCAACAATAGCATCCTATTATATTCCCAACATGTTAGAAATGAACATAATTAATCTCATTAATCATGTTTATAGATAAAGAGCAGATCTAGCAATCCATCATGACCACCCAGATGTTAAAGAGTCAATTTGACATCATTAAAACCTTTTAGTAACCAGTCTATCACATAATATGGTCCTTTGACCATGCATCTTGAAATAAGCATAAGCCTGGTGCAGTGTCTACTCATGCTTCAATCCATGTTCAATCTTACAACTTAAGGTTAACAATTATGAATTTACAAGGAATGATTCCTTATAATTCACTGTGTTCTGGTCAGAGACTTTAATCATATTAACCATGATAAGATCATTTGAAATATGTCTCCAATGTCACTCGAAGTAGTGAATCCTCGTTGGATCACTCATCCATCTGCCATATGGGTCATGCCACACCTAAAGTACCTTATCTTAAGTTTCCATCTATTATGGACCAGTTTCAGGCAAATCTAAGTATAATACTCCTCATACAAGATAAACTAGTATCACAAATCTATGGACTACTTACACGATTGGCACATGAGAACATATTCCATAGACACTTAAGTGACTAATACCAAATGGAGTTCTCATTCGGGCCATGTTCAGTGAACTTTTTTTCCTTAAAACAAGCACCCATATGCTATTCCCAAGTATCCCATATACTTTAACTCATGAGACTTGTTACACGCATCATATGCATGGAGGCTTAACATATGCTAGTCTATGTGCATTCTCAATGCCCTATCTTAGCAATATATTACTAGGAACATTTTTAGAAACACAGCTTTGATGCATAGAGATCTCACAATTATAACCTTTTACGATTCCTTTGCAAGGCCATTATGTTTCAAAGGCTTCATCCAATTAGTTTTTGCATGATAGTCAATCACACCACTAACATGATGGAACTTTTTTGTCACTATAAAATAGTAACATGTATGTAGTTAATTCATTGCATATCTCTTGTCCCAATCGGATTGGTTTAAGGGCATAGACCAACATTCTATACTTCAACTTATGAGATCAGTTTACATACGTCAAATTTATTGAGGCTTAACATATACTAGTCTTTATGCATTTTTAATACCCTTTTTAACAATATGATGACTAGGAATACTTTTAGAAACATAACTTTGATGCATAAGGATCTCACAATTATAAGCTTTCATAATTCCTTTGTAAGGTCGATGTGTTTCATGGGTTTATCTTCATAAGATATTCATAACAATTATCAAATAACATACTTATGGATAAACAAATACCTTCTTAACATTAATAAAATCTACTGTCTGTTTACATGAAATCACTAAATGCTATTGCCTTACAAGCGACAACTATTGGCTTGCAGTGCTTACAATAACAATCTCCCACTAGCATTAAAGCTAATCGCCCATATGTCTAAGTCCTATGCGCTCCATATGGTGATCATGTTTTTGCTGGGACAAAACCTTAGTGAAAAGATTAGCTAAGTTCTTTTTTATGGGTACTTATTCCATACGAATATCTTATCTTTCAATAAAGTCTCTAATGATGCGATATTGTTGTAACATATGTTTAGATTTATGATTAGACCTTGGTTCCTTAGCTTCTACTATGGGTCAATTGTTATCACAACAAAATGTTACCTAATCTACAATGTTAAGAATCACATCACTTTCATCAAATGAACTTATTCATCCAAACTGCCTCTAATTAGCCTCACACGTGGGAAGGTATTTGGTTTTAGTTGTTAAGTCTACAGTTTAGCTTGTTTGGAACTTTCCAACTAACTATAGCACCATTAAGCTTAAATACAAAATCATTTCGCAATTTGCTATCATCTTAGTCAGATTTGAGGTTAGCATCAGAACAACCCCTATCAAGGAGTTTTACCCTTCCAACCATGTCCTTTCATCTAATGTTTTAGGATATAACTCTTTTGAGTAATGTACGCTTTGTACCATAAGTAGGTTTTAGGTTTCCTCTATGGAGTTTTTTATGCTAAACCTCTTTATGACATTGCTTATGTATGTAGATTAGGATAAGGTAAGCAATTATTTTGATTTATCTTTATGCATCTTAATTCCCATATTGAATGCTACTTCTACCAAATTCTTCATAGAGAATTATCTAGATAGCTAGAGCTTAGTGGCCTACAGCATTGGTATGTTATTTACCATAAGCAATTTATCATCAACATATAGACCAAGAAAATAATAGCTGCCCATTTACCTTTTTATAGACACATAGATCATCAATATTTTTTTTAAAGCAAAAATATTTAATTACTTCATCAAATATGATATTCTAACTTTGTAAAGCATAACCTAAATGGATTTTACCATAACAACTAGCAAAAGATTTCCTCATAATCAATACTGTTAACTTGATTATAAGCTTTTTCCACTAGTCTAGCCTTATATGTTTGCATGTTGCCATCTACGTCAGTCTTTCTTTTGAAAACCTACTTATACCCTATAGGTTTTATCCCATGGGGTATGTGAACCAAAGTCCATACTTGATTGACTTTCATGGCATCCATTTCAAACTTTATGGCATCAAGCCATTTTTTGGAATCAATGTTGGATATTGGTTTCTCGTAATTCATAGGTTTAGTATCATAAGGGATGCTTTTTCGGTTCATAAGAAATCTATATTTCTAGGGAGCTTACCTAATCCTAGCAAATCGACATAGTAGTTGTGTCTTTTGAGCTTCAATTTTACCTCTAAAAGACCCTCCATGTAGAAACTTTTTCTCAAGAAAATGTCCATGTTTTGAGACAAACATTTTTTACTTATTGGATTATAAAATTAGTATCTAATGGTTTCTTTAGGATACCCTACAAACTCATATTTGACTAATCTAGCTCCAAGCTTGTCAGATGTTGTTTACTTCACATAAGCCATATAGTTTTAAATTTTAAGATAAAACAACTATGGTCTTTTACCATGCCATATCTTATTCACAAATTTGGATAGAACCTTATTCAAAAGATATACGACAGTCTTTAAGGAATATTCCCAAACGGATATTAAAAGGTTAACCTTAAACATCATAGATTGAACCATGTCCAATAAGGTTTGGTCTCTCCTTTTAGACACTCTATTATGCTATGAAGTTCGGGATGAAGTCCATTATGATAGAATCCCAGTTTCTATTAGGTGACCTAAGAATTTCTAACTTCAGCATTCTCCTCTTTAGTTGGATCTAAAAGTCAAAATTTTTTTGCCAATTTGTTTCTCTACTTCAACCTTAAACTCTTTGAACTTTTCAAAAGCTTCAGACTCGTACTCCATTAAGTACAGTTACCCATACCTGGAATAATCATTGGTAAAGGGAATGAAGTAGGAATACTTATTCTTAGCCATTGTATTCATTGGTCCATATAAATCTAAATATATTAGGCCCAATAAATCAGCACCCCTTTCACTTTTTCTAGTAAAAGGTATCTTGATCATCTTTCCAAGGAGACATCATTCACATGTCCCATATGATTCATAATCAAGTGGTTCGAGATAGCCTTGTTTGTATAACTTGGCTATTTAAGTCTCATTGACATGTCTAAGCTTACAATGCCAAATATAAATTTTCGTTGGATCATCTATCTTAACTTTTTTAACATTAATGTTGAGCATAGGCATTTCCAAACAAATAACCCATTCTATAATTAGGTTGATCCATAGACCATGTCATTTAGGATAATCGTGCAATTATTGCCTTTCATCATAAACTCAAAATCATTATTTGCGGTTAGATATGAAACTGAAATAATATTTTTAGAAAATCTAGAAACATAAAGGCATTTTTTTAGCTCCATGATCATGCTTGAAGGCAATAATAAGGTACAAGCTCCAACGGTTATGCCTTCAAATTTTGATCCATTGCCTATTCCAAGAACCACCTTATTTAGAGCCTAATTTTCTACTATGTTTAATAAGCTTATGCCATTACATAAGTGTGATCTATATCTTGAATCAATTATTCAAGAGTCTGAATCAATAGTAAAGTAATTCAACTCAATCATGTTAATGCGAAAGTTAGCAACCTTCCTTTTGTTGAGAACATTTCTCAATTTGTGATATCAGTCCAAACATTTTAGGCTAATAGCATCAAATATGCCTCGTAATGTAGTTTATATAAATTTTCATTATCAACAACCTAGTATGAAAATAAGTATAATTAGTTATTCATGTTTTAAACCAATAATGACGAGGTATTAAATCTTTATTGGCCTTCCTACTAATTTTTTGAAATAATAGCCTTCATTATTATTCGAAAATCTTTTCAAGGAATTTCTGATAAGCTGGAACCCCTTTCAACATGTTGCGACGTTAAGTGATTCAACAAATCATAACTAGCCTAATTAGGTAGGTAGGTAAGATAGCCTACCAATTACATCTTTGTGCAATTCCCAAATTAGTTAGGTGGCAACTCTTTGCCTAGATATATCATACACATTTCCCTTAACCACTGCCTTTAACATCATACGTTTAAGTATGAAATATCCGAACATACAACACTAGTTGAGTAAGACCAATCACTTATAATTCAAGTAGTTTAAGTAGTAAGGACCATGAGTGACTCAACAAATCACCCACTGTTAGAACTCAAGTATCTTATTATGAATGGTAGAAGGCGTATTGATCATCTGAAGCATGCGATTCAATATTGCACGAGGGATATGATTATTAATTTTATCTTTATAATTAAGATTTCATCATATTCATGTGCATAGCATTTATTATATTACATAAAATAAATCCACTATCATGCATACTACTTGGATGATTATGGACTTTATCTAATGCAATTTCCTTGAGCCATTGAAAGAAATCACTTGGTCAATTCCTAGGTGATTACATTAAAGGTCTTCATAAGCTTCTAGCAATCTCTTGGGCTTTATGGTGCCTTTACTTGGATCTTTATCTTCGAGTTACAAAATCTTTCTAACTATTCCTAATTTTAGACTTATATGTAATCTAATTACATTTGTAATAAAGGAACCTCGAGCTATAATTAAGTAGAATTAGGTGAGAAAAGAATTTTACAACCCTAGAGAAAAATAAAGATAAGGCAGGTTTCACAGACCCTATTTAAAAATTTAAACATCCACGAACAATTAACCATACATTCACGATCATATTGGGCATAGTTTACAATCATCCAATACATCCACAACAATCATATTGGGCCTAGTTTTAAATTCAAGTTACCAACTTTTGAATTGATCTATATTTGATTTAATTAAAAAATAATTTTTCTTGCATGATTGACATTTATACAAATCATATTAGAACAAATCCTACTACAAGATTAATCATTTAAATTAAATATATTTTTCAAGTAAACAATTTAATTGAATTGTAATTCCATGCTTATTACATTATCTAATCCATGTCTTACGCATTTTTAAGAAATTATTACAATTGGCTAAACTGGTTTCTTGATGATAACTAGGAGTCCTGATGGAATTCAACCTCTGAAGGAGGTGGATTGCTCTGACCAAGATAACTTTTAGCAAATTATAAGTTTTTTTTATCTTGAGATAATCATATCATACCTCAAATCTCAAATCTCAAATCTCAAAAATCCAAATTGGATTCCAATTCTACTATAAGAAAAAGAAGGTGGCTCAAAAAGGAAGGGTCCTAGTCCTACTATGAGTCTGCTCTGTATATGGTTATCTTAAGCCATCCTAGTTCAACTCAATTTCCATTGTCTTCTTTCCACAAAACCTCTCAAAATTACAATAAATTATAGCACTACTTGTTGCCATGGATGCCGCATCAATGTTCCAAGAAGAAGCACTAAATTCCACAAGCATAAAGCACACCTAGTGTACCCAATATGGCCTAAAATTAAAACATTTTCAACTCCAATTTTAACAAAATTTTTCTAGAAAATATTATGAAATATTCATGAAACTTTTAAAGTGGAAAATCAAGGAAAAAGTCACACCAATTGCTGCTGAAAATTTCAGCACCATTAAAACATCAAAACCAAAGCCAATCTAGCAAAGTCATATTTTTAGACTAATTAGAATTGAAATTAGACATAGATTAACATGCTGGGAAATTTTTAAAAAATTCAATATATAAATAATTTCTTTAAATTTTAATGCATGAAATGAATCAAAACAACATGGAAATCAAAACTTGTTTACAATCCGTAACAACCAAAAAAACAAGATCAATCAAAGCAATACAAGCAGACTCTGATACCATTTGTAGGAAGTCTCGAGTCCATGATTGAATAGACTACAAAAAATTTTAATCAAATTAAATAAATAAAAAAAGGTAGTAAACTAGCAATACTAAAACTCTCTAAACTAGATCGTATTGCATGACTTTTGATCGATCTTTTAAATTAAGAACTTAAAAAATAGTTCAAGAATTCTCATACCTTAGCCAAAAGATGTCTTGGAGTAATTCCATGACCATAAAAACTTGTATACAGAGCCCAATTGCTGCAAACCAAATCTATTTAAATGTCTAACCTCTAATAGTTATCCCCATAAGTGATCCAAAAAAACCTTTAAAAGGGAGAGATTTTGTTTTTTAGATCCAGGCTAGTAGCTTAGATTTCAAAAGCTTTCCTTTTGCCTTTAATCTTCCTTAGTTCTTTAATCAAATAACTTAAAGAAAACAAATTTTCTTTTAAAAAAAGAAGATTACACAAAAACCCTTAGAGAATTTAGGGAAAATGCATTCCTCTCTCTAAGAAAGTCCAAATGGAACATAAGTGGAGTCTCTTTACCGTTTGTGGATGGCAAACACAAGTTTAAATACCTATGGTTAGTGTTGTCCAACTTTTGGTCAATTTTCACTTCAGTCCCTCACTTACATGAACTATTTAAATTGGGCCTAAGTAACTTATACTTTTATTAGATATATAAACCTTGTCTCATTTTAATTTCTACTTATCAACCTTATGTGTGTAACTCATTAGGCTCGTATCATATTGATAATAAATATAAATGACCCAATTAAGAATATTGTTATTTGTAGACCAAGATTGACATTAGTAATGCATCATGGCCACCCAACATGCAGGGAGTCTCGATATGATTTTGATAAGCCCTTTAGTGTACAGTATCTTAATTAATTCAATTCTTTAATCATATATCCCAAAAATAGTAAGAACATGGTTTACTGTATACTTTTAACCTTTTCTATATTAGTTTACAACCCTTATGTGTTAACTCCATAATCATTATTGCCTTGGCCAATGATTTTGACTTAACACGGGCAAGGTACATGTGACATATGTCCCTTTAATCATTTAGGATAAATCTTTAGACCACTTATCCGTCTTCAATATGCTTCATGTTATACCCAAAACCACCCTACCATAAGCATCCATCTATTGTGGACCAATTCATGATGGTCTCTAAGTATGAGACTCCACGTATAAGATGACATAGGGTCATAAGTCTAAGGATCATTTACACTCCTAACACACAAGAGTATTTCAATAGACACTTGGGTAAAATACCAAATGGAACTCTCGTAGCACGTCACGTTTAGTGAACTTGTTCCACTTAACAAGCACCTATATGCTATCCGAAGTATCTTTATAATTCAACTTATGAAATCACTTGCATGTCTAAAATGCATGGAGGCTTAACATACACCAGTCTTTGTACATTGTCAATGCCTGTTCTTGACAATACGATGACTAGGAATATTTTTAAAAACATAGCTTTGATGCATAAGGATCTCATAATTATCATTTTATAATTTCTTTGAAAGGTAAATGTATTTCGTGGGCCTTATCTTCATTCATAACCATTATCAAATAACATCTTAGGGTTAAATAAATACCAGTTTAACATTAATAAAATATAATGTCTATTGACATGAAATCACTAAATGCTATTGCCGTTACAAGCTACAATGATTAGTTTGCAGGGCTTACACTAACCATTAAACTACCTCCTCTAAGCCTGAAGGTTTACCAAATACTTAGAATGGTATTGGACAAAATATTAGGCTTAAAAAATAAGCTTGGACAAAAAAATGAGACCCGTTTAAAAAAAAAAAAAAGCTAGACCTTGCCTTCAAAATTAAAGATTCAAGCCTTGCTTGGCCTATTTTACAATATTATAATATATTTTAATTTATACTTTTATACATTATGTAATTTATTCATATAAAGAATAAATTTATGTAATATTATAGTCTGAACATTAAAAATATATTCAGTTATTTATATTTTAAAACTTAATAAAAGAAAATTATTAAATTATTAAAGATTAAAATATTTAAAAAATAAAATATAAGTGAGTCTAAATGAGCTCAAACTACTTTTTACAAATGTGGGTAGGTAGAGGCAAAATTTGAAGTCTATAGTTTAGGTCGGGCCGAGCTTGGGTAAACAAAAATGACGTTAATTCTATGCTTCGGTTCGACCCAATTATGAACACCTTTATATATAAGTATCGAGTTATGATGATTTTTGGAACTAATAATTAAGACATAATATTAAATAACAATTCAGTTGCATCAAAAATCAACCTCAAAACGTCTTTGAAAATTTAAATTAAGTACTTAAAAATAAATTCACTTGAAAAATAAAATTATGCATCTATATAATTAAACATCAAGAAATGTCAATAAAATTATCATAATATGTCTAAATTAAGATTATTTCAAAATTCATGCAATAAAACAGCACTTAGCAATGAACAAATAATTCTTGAAGTAACAACTATCAGCATACAACATTAAATGTAAGTATCCCACGTAACAATATTTTATCCTAAAAAATAAATAAAACTATATCTTTGCAAACATGGGCAAGGTATGAAAAAATGAAAAATATCAATATTAAATAAGTTTTTCCTCAAAACCAAGGCTGTCTCTAACATCTTTGAATTGTAAGTCTAATAAGTACAAAGTTTGCACCAGAAACTTGTTTATTATGCACTTACATTGACTAAAAGAATAAGCTTTCTATAAAAATCATCTTTAAAACGTTTAAGCACGAAGTGAACTAAAGTGACAATAATCGGCGTTGAATTACCCAATGTCACATAATTATAGAAAAGGTTAATCATACAAATACTCCATGTACTACATCATTTTTCCCAATTGAATACCTAAAAAAAAATTTTTTTTTGGTCCAAATAATTACTTAAACTATGATTTTATCAAAGACATAGGTATTTCACACTAATGGAAACTACAAAATTTAGATGAATTGAGGACGATCAATAATTATTTTTAAAAGATTAAATATCATCTCTAAATGTTTTAGGAATGAAAAATCATCCCTAAATATTTGAAAAGCTTCGGAGATAACATTCATTATTAATACTATTAAATTAAGGACTACTTTCATCCCTAATACAGATAAAATTAAAATAGAGAAGATGTTTTTTTATATCGTCCTTATATCTCGTCC
>JBBYHO010048549.1:0-96048 GCA_038382025.1 Adansonia gregorii
TCTAACCCCGTTCTTCAAAATTATCAAGATTTGAAAATCTTTCTATGTCAAAATGATTTCTCATTCACGGGGATACTTCAATCCTGACCTTTTAAAGGGATACTCCAACCCCGCTTTTTAAAATTATCGAGATTTAAAAAAATCTTCCAATGTCAAAAAAACTACTTTCCATTCACGGGGATACTCCAACCCCATCTTTCTGAGAGGATACTCCAACCCTATCTTTTAACTACAAATTAATCATTTTTTTCTCGAATTTCCACGAATATGTCAAACATACCTTGTTTAATCAAGAAACCCAGATACATCTTGAAAATTGTTAATTCGGTTATTCCTAGATAATCGATGTCAGTAGCAAGATAAATTCCAATAGTCCATTCCCTTTTTGTGATCCATGTTATATTATTTCATTTATTATCTTACTAACATTATTTCCTTGTGATGATATGTGCATTCATGTTTTCAAAACATTTCAAATAAAACTAAAGGTAATATTTCGCGTGGGTATCTCTCCAGTCCCCAAAGTGGAACATTCCATTTTCAAAGTAAAATCCAAAGGTCATTTTCATCGAAAATCTTTATATTCCTTATCTCTTCGAGGCATATATGAGATTATATCTTTTTCATCACAACCTAGATCATTTCTATAGGATTCATGCATTCGAAGAGGGTTATATCAAAATAGTGACAGTTAAGATCGAAAAAATTGAAACTGAGATAAAACATAGCTAGTAAGGTACCAATTTTGGGCGACGCGAAGAGGTTCATACCTTATCGTGCGTAACCAACTCCTGAACCCAAATGATAAATCTTTGCATTATGTAGACCACAGGATCGATGTTTTGAGTTTTGTAACTTAGAACATAGGTTTCAATAGGCATCTGATCATGCCTAGCCCAAAATGATCGGTGGCGACTTCAAGCGTTGGCCATCTTGTGATGGTCATACAAAACCAATAAGATGAGTGATTCGTCTTATGGTCCCCCTCACTGTATAATGAGTCGAGAATCTACACATTTGCGTTCTCATCACATTGCCAAAGAATAGTGTTAGTCAAGAAGACATTTTCCAAATCAAAAAAATATTTTAAGTCGTATGCACTCTTAGATTCGTGAGGATCCACCCCTGGGTACATTGTGATAAGACTACTATATAACAACTCACTAAGACTTGCACAATTGCATTAGTTTATCAAAAAAGAAACAAAAGCTTGGCAGCTCAAGTATAAGTTCCTCAAGGAGGAAGGTTTAAGATAAAGCTTTGCCTACAAGGTTTAGGAGTTGGAGCGTGCCCTTCAGGTCCAATAAGATCATCTTGAGAGATTGTCAAAGACTTTTAAAGAATTGCACCATAATTGGATCTTGGCCAAAAAATCTCGATCGGAGTATAAGGAATGCATCTCGAACTTCATTAAGCAAATCTACATGGTTTAAACTAGCATAGGCAACATAGTTGAATTAGGTAGATTTGTAAGGTGAGACTTGATAGTAAACAAGAGTTGTTGAACTTTCTAAAACTTCTAATCAAACAATGTAATAAAGTTTGATATTTTTAACTTTGATTACTTGCAATTGTGATGGGCTGTAATTAATGCTTTGCTTAAATGGAAGATATTTGTTTGAGAGTTTTTCCAAAATCCAACTGTTTCCTGCATTTGCATACATGATTTAATTTTTTTAATTATGTTTTCATAATACTATTGCATGCACATGATTTCATCTGCATTCATGCATACATTATACTAATCATACTAAGAAGTCTAACCCTACATCAATCTAAAGTAGAAGGGTCTTCAAAACATGAATCAAACACCCAACATTAGTATAATACTAGTCTATGTCAAAAAGTAATGAAGCATGGTCATAGGCTCATATTGAGAAGATTAAAATTAAACATCGAGAAGCTTAAGAGGAAATGTTTTGTAAGATTGATGAATTTAAGTTAGTGAATTGACAAAACTACTTATTACTACCCTAAAGGATAAAGGGCAAACAAATACCACTGATAAGTGTAAAAAACTAACTAATCCTGAACTTAATCCGAATAGAGGGATTGTGGTTACCAACACTCTTAAAGAAGCATCTCAAGAATAGTCATTGCTAACAACATTGATCCTTCCTGCTCAATCATTTATCTTTATAAACCTTAGTACAACACCACATCCGGCTCAAAGATGTCATGGCATGAATATGGGATCATCGCCAACAAATCCTTCAGTTCTAGAGCTCAATGAGCAAATAGATCATGAAAAAGTAGTCAGTTCAAAGTGTGCCCAAGTTGTTGAAAATGAAACTAAATACAAGTTATTAGAAAAATGCCTCAAGGCTGGAGAAGGGAGTGATAAGTTTGGAATTGTGGATGCCAAATCCTTAGGCCTAGTTTCAAAGATTGTTATTCCACCCAAGCTCAAAATACTAGATTTTGATAAATACATTGGGACCATAGACCTTACTGCACATATCTGTATGTACTGCCTAAAAATAGCTGGGCATGAAAACAATAAGAAACTATTAATAGACTATATTTAAGATAACTTTACCGAAGCAGCGCATGATGGTATATAGAGCTTGACCTAATCAAAATTCAGACATAGGTGGATTTAGCTCAAGTTTTCTTGGATAGTATATGTTAGTATTTGATTAGGCTTTAGATCATCTTTTTTTATTGAACATGGAAAAAACGACAGAAACCTTTAGGATGTACGCCTAATGGTGGCAAGAAGAGGCTGCTTATGTTCACCCTCGACTACTAAAATGAAGATGATATTCATGTTTTCAGCACTATACAAGCTCCTTACTGTAAGAAGTTAGTGGGGAATGCTATGATGAATTTTGCTGATATGGTGATATCTTTTCTATTGAACATGGAAAAAAAACCAAAAACTTAAGTTGTATGCCTTAAGGTAGCAAGAAAAGGTTGCTCAGATTTACCCTCTACTACCAAAATAGAAATGGCATTTATGTTTTCAGCACCCTATGAGCTATTTACTAAGAGAAGTTAATAGGGAATGCTACAATGAATTTTGCTGGTATGGTGATATCTTTGCCTATTAAACATGGAAAGAAACTATCTAGAAATTTAGGTTGTACGCCTAAAGATGGCAAGAAAAAGCTACTCAAGTTCACCCTCCACTACCAAAATAGAGATGACATTTAAGTTATCAGCACTCTATGAGCTCCTTACTATGAAAAGTTAGTAGGGAATACTATGATGAATTTTGCTAGTATGGTGATATCTAGTGAAATGATTGACAATGCCATGAAAACAAGCAAAATGTCAGGAAATGAATCTTCTAGCTCTACCAAGAAGTCTAATACCATAGGCAAAGATAAGGAGCTAAATCCTATTAGCAAGTGCCTTATCAAGATCAACCAAAACTCTTATTCAATACCAGAGCATGTATTTCCCTAGCGTGGCATATCTAGGTTTTAACCTATATGTCTCAGTACCATAACAAGTATACTCTACTAAATTTAATCCCACCATGAATCTTTCCTCAAACCGAAGTCAAAGTTCCATTCAAAATACTTTGTTTCATAACCAAGGTAACACTAGAGCACTAAATAATCAATAAGCTCCTCAAGAAAGAAAGCATTTCAATCCACTTTTTTATTCCTATAAAGAGGTCTATGCTAGCTTACGAGCAGGTCAACTGGTAGCTTAAGTATTTATAACTCTAAGGTTAACTCTTTATCCTAAATAGGACGACAAGAATAGCTATTGTGAGTACCATGCTAAAGCACAAGGTCATAGAATTGAGAATTGTACTTTTTTTAAGAGAAAAGTTTAGAGCCTACTAAAAAGGGCATGATCAAAATTGAGCAAAGGGTAAGACCTAATATTAGAGCTAATCTACTATTAAACCAAGAAAAATTAGGAGTTAGTATTGTGATTGATGTAAAGCATTATTATGTCAAGAAAAATGTTAAAAAGGTTAAAATGTTGATGAATAGTGTATAAAAGGTGTTACAATGTACCCGAGGTGGATCATCATGGATCTATAGGTGCACATGACTTAAAATTTTTTCCTTGCTTGGAAATGTCTTCTTGACCGAAACTTTTCTTTTGTGATGTGATGAGGACGAGAATGTACAAATTCTCAACTTATAATACAGTGAAGGGGACCTTAAGACGAACCGCTATCTTATTGGTTTCAGATAACCATCATGAAATGGCCAACATTTGGAGTCGCCACTGATCATTTCAGGCTAGGCATGATCGGATGCTTGTTGAAACCTATGTTTTGAGTTATAAAACTCAAAACATCGATCTTGTGGTCTATGTAATGCAAAGATTCACTGTTTGGGTTTAGGAATTGGTTACGCGTGATGAGGTGTGAACTTCTTCTTGACGCCTAAAGTCGGTACCTTACTAGCTATGTCTTATCTCAGTTTCGATTCTTTCGATATGGACTTGTCATTATTTTGATATAACCCCTTTTAATGCATGAATCTTGTAGAAATAATCCAAGTTTTGATAAAAAAAGATTTAATCTCATATACACCCTAAAGAGATGGGGAATATAAAGATTTTCGATAAAAATAACCTCTAGATTTTACTTTAAAAATGGAATGTTCCACTTTGGGCACTGGAGAGATACCCACATGGAACATTGCCTTTAATTTTATTTGGAAACATTTTAAAAACATGAATGCAAATAATCATCACAAAGAAATCATATTAGTAAGGCACTAAATGAAATAACATAACATGTATCACTCAATGCAATGAGAAAAAAATGGGTAGACTATTGGAATTTTTCTTACAATTGGCATCGATTATCTAGGAATAATCGAACCGACACTTTTCAAGATGCATCTAGGTTTCTTGATTAAACAAAGTTTGTTTGACTGATTTATGAGAGTTCAAGAAGGAGAAAATTATAGGATTAGAGTATTCCTTTGGAAAAGGAGGGTTGGAGTATCCCCATAGACGACAAATAATTTTGATAAAGAAGGATTTTTAAATCTTGACAATTTTGAAAAATAGGGTTGGAGTATCCCCTTTGAAGGTCGAGTTTAGAGTAACCCTATGGATGACAAATTATTTTGATAAAAGAAGTTTTTTTTAATCTCAATAATTTTTAAAAATGGGGTTAGAGTCTCTCTTCAAAAAGGTAGGGTTAGAGTATCCCTAAAAATGATACATTTGACACTCTTTAAAGAAGTCAAGTTAGAAAACTTAAGTTGGCAAGAACCTTGTGATTTAGGGAATGTAAGAGCCTTTCAACAACTTTTGGCAAAAGAAATTATTGTGAATGAGGATGATAAAGATGTAAAATGTGTTTATACCTTGATATGAGCCTATGGGAGGTCAAAGCATATTCTCGAGCCTAATCGGCTTAACATAGAGACGTTCAAATGTCTCAAGATGAAATTCGAGCAAACAACTCAATTTTAATGAAAATAAAAAAAAAATAGGAGAGAGATCGTGCTATCCAGCTTCCTTAACTTATTCTATATTAGTTTTGAGCCTTTAAAGGGTACGCAAGATACCGTTAGAAAGGTAAATTAACGATGACAAATCTAAAAATGTTCTCCATATCCTAAAAGTCACTTTCTAGGAAAATAAATTTTCAAGTTTGGATTGATTATGCTACTGGTAGAGCATATGAGGGACAATGTGTGTCAAAATTTGAAAATCAACCCAGACTTATTTGGCATCGAAAAATTGCAAATGACACCTTTTTGAAAAGGAAATTTCATGAATATTTTAAGAAAAATGTTTGAAAAATTTGGAAAAATCATTTAGTGGGCCTGAATGGCCAAACCAGAATACATGTTCAGATTTTAGAGGTTTTGGGCAGTTTAGATTTGAAAAATCATAACTCTCTCATCCAGAATGCTCCAGGGGTGAATAAGACATCAAATAATTCGACATGCTTTGAGGGAAAAATATCAAAAAATTCATGAAAAATCATCATGAAAAATAGTTTTAGATTTTAAAGTGATTTTTCAATTTACAACAGTTGTGCTGCTAGAAAGGAATAAAGCAAAGCAGGGGACATTTCTTATTTTCCTTATGTCTACAGGTCTACGCTTGAGTCATAGACATTCAAATGTCCATGACTGAAGGGAAAGAGTGGCATGAGCATCAAGAACTCATTTGCACAACCCTAGAGTAGTTTGGGATAATAAGACAGTTCGTTAATCATACCACTCAAGGTTTTGACTTAAAAACAAGGTATAAACTTTTCAGGGATAAGTGTAAAGCCATTTTCATTGGAAAATCAGAAGATTTGAGCTTATTTAGCCAAAATTCCAGATTTGGAAAACTTAATTTTCCCCAAGATATTTTCCTAGCTTTAAAGAAAATGCTAAGTCCATGCTAATCCTTATTGGTTGAGGTTAACATGCTAGGCTTAGGGGGTTTCAAAAATCAATTTTTATCTTTGACATCAAACGTGCATTTTGACATCAAACATACAAGGGGATGACATATAACATGAATGGGGATACAAATTTTACTAATGGCCTAGATAAAGAAAGTTTTATGCACTTTGACAAGAAAATGTTATGGATGCTAAAAATGACAATGATTCATGCAAGTTGATATGTAAATGTACTTGAAATGTATAAGCCTAATGATTCCTACATGGATTAAGGATAACAAGATGCATGGACATGGTATAAAATGCATGAGCAAGAGATATCGAACTAATAAGGATAAATGAGGCATTTTGCTCATAAAAAGGGCATTAAGGCATCCAAATCTTAAACTACCACAACCAAATGCCACAATAATGCATGATAATCCTAAGAAGGTAATGAAAACATAGAGAGCTCACTAAAATGATAAAGGTGCTAAAACAATAAAAAAATGTAAATGATAGAATAGGAAGTTATACCAACAAAACTTCAACTTTGGCCAAATAGTTGGAGTAGTAGAGATGGCTTGGATTTTCCTCTTTTCCTTGTTGTAAATAAGCAAGAAAAAGAGACAAACAATGAGGTTTCAGTTCTAGTATGGACAAGGGTGAATTTTAGAATGTGTAAAGGTTGAGAGTGAGTGTTTTAAGGCTATTTTTGGCTGGTGGGTGAAGAGCTACAGGATTTAGTTTTTTTTTATGTGTGAATGTGTTTTTGGAAGCTGAAACAAGATGGAATCTAACCTTTTTTAGCTGAGATAGAAGTGGTCCATTTATACCAACCTTTTGGAGCCAAATTGAAGGTACTTTTGGCTATTTCTTAAAGGGGACAAGGTGATGACAGCATGGTGGCTATAGGGTGGCTATAGGGAGCAACTTGCTACCAATGTGATGTGCATAGGGTGGCTAGTTTAAATGTTGAAATGATTTTCCAGCAACTAGGTGGCTAATGGTGACATTGGCCAACAACTAAAGAAGAGTTGGGTAATCAAATGACATTGGCCCTTTTGATCCGAAAGTTTAAATTCGTAATTTGACATATGTTTTAATCTTTCCTAATATGAAAAAATAAGTTAAAATCGAGTTTTGGATCTATGGTGGACGAGTCAAAAATGCCTGGACCGTGAAAATGGCCTGCATATATCAATACATTGCATAATGTATCCCTACATTTGGTCCAATAACCTTGATAGTATCGATACAATGATCATTGTATCGATACTATAGACCATTGTATTGATACTATGAACCACTGTATCAATACATTTTGATATATATCGATACATTTCTTTACAGAATGCATTCTTGGTCTTGGCATGGCCTAGTATCGATACATACGGTCATGTATTGATACAGAGGCTTATGTATCGATACATCTACATATTGTATCAATATAAATAGGGACATTTCAAAATTTTGGCATGTTGGAGCATTGTATCGATAAATGAGAACCATTTATTGATACATTCAAGTAAAATTGTGAATTTCTCATATCTTTTGTCCTTGGACACCTTGATCTACATCATTTGATGCCACATCTTTGCATTTACCTTTGATATGATCCCTAGGCCTTTTTGATGTCCTCAAAATGTTGCCTAGTGATCATCACCCCCTTACGTCCATGCTTCAGATTGCTAAAAATTAGCCCAAAAAAATAAGGTGTCTACTAGAGGTATTCACAAAGGTTGGGTTAGTAGATTGATATCAAGATGAAGAGCTTATGTGATCTTGTTATTACCATTATGGACAAAGGCACACTTTGCAATACTATTCAAAATTCTAAAGATTGGTCCAAGAGATGATAGACTATTCAAAAATTGAGTTCGATGACGAACGGGGGGAGAACATAGCTATTTCTATCAATGTTATGAAAAAGGATGGGGAAAGTCCCCTTCTATGGCGTTAAAAGACTATTGACTCTATTTGCGAATTAGCTAGATACCAAAATCATGCCTACATAGCCTACATTGAAAATGATTTTTAGCTTCCATATCTTTTCCCAAATAAGGAGGACAAAGTAGTGCCATGGAAATATAAAAACAAAGTAGTGATGATCGAGGAATCTAGCCCCTAAACAGCTACTGTTGACCTCTGAGAGTAATCCATTTAACTCGTGGTGGCAGATGTTATGCTCTAGCTAGATTGGAAGCCATTGTCAACAAAAAGAATGCTCTCTTAACAAATTAAATACTAAATGTGGTGCAAAAGCAATCAAAATTGATGAAAGAATCAGTTAATGAACATAAAATTGTTGATTAGCTAAAAAAGCAACCTGCTAAGATAACTATGTAATGGTCTTAAATTCTAAAGTTTTTAAACAAGCTCTACACAAGGTCTTGAATAAAGCTTATGTCCCATCTGACATTCTAATAGGCCAATTGAATCACTTAGTGATCAATATTATTATGGATAATTACATATCTTTTAGTGATGATAAAATATCCCATAGATGTAAGGGAAATTATAAAGCTCTCCACATCACCATTTATTGCAAAGGAAGTATGCTATCAAAAGTTCTCATCGATAATGGGTTGGCCTTGAACGTAATGCCTTCAATATGTGGTATGAGTGTTTGATGGAATATATAGAGAAGTTATTGGGAACATTAGTATCCCAATTCAAATAGGGCCATGCACATACTAAATGCATTTTCATGTAATGGACATTGCTCTTTTATACAATTGTTTGTTGAGGACACTTTAGATCCATTTCGTAGGGGCAGTACCATCTTTGTTGCACCAAATGTTAAAATTTGTTGCAGGGAACAAAGTTGTCACATTGGTAATGAGAAAGATATAATTGCCATTACTTCCACAAATACCTCTTATATTAAGCCTGATAAGATTATATCTTAATCTTCTTTCCAGTCATTTGAGTTTGTTTATGCCATCTATGTCAAAGAAGGTTTGCTTATGGCTAAGCTCATCTACAAAAAAAAAACACTTATATAAGTCTTTTGTTGACTATCAATAAAGGTGCCTGAGCTAGTAGAGGACTAAGAAAGCATTAACAAGGGATCCAGGATTTAAGCCTAATGCCCACCAATAGAAAGAACAAGCTTAAAAAGAATAAGAAAAGAGAATGGCACATTTGAATGTTCACGATTTGGAATATAAGCTAGTGATGCTGCCACCACTAAAAAAAAGTTTTTGTTTAAGAGGACACATCAATTTGAATCAGGGAAAAACTACTAGCTTTGGCAACATAATGGTTATTTTGAGCAAGGTATTGGGAGCTACTTTATCAATGCAATTGATTAGCTGAGAACTTTAACAATAGGCCATGAGTGGTCTGTGCACTCTAAGATTTATTCCAAAAATTTGGACTAAAACAGAGATTCGAATGATGTTTGGATCTAATTTGAAGTAATGCTATAAAGTAAACCTATATACTTCTGCCCAAAAGCATTACAAGATCCTTTGTTCGGGCATACTATTATCAAACACTATTAATAAAAATAACTAAGCATTTTACATTTCATTTCTTGAGTTCATCTTCATTTTTTGTCAAATCCTTTGACTTTCTTTATTCTTTTCATACGTTTATCTACTTATATTGTTGTTCTTCATGTTTTCAGGCACCTAGATGAAAATGACATGAATATTCATATTGAGATTCTAGAAATTGATTTCGAGCAACCAATCTACACCAATAAGGTCAAATCTGACAAAGATTTTGAGGAAATCACCGTGCTACCCAATTTGTTAAGATTAATTGAACAAGAAGAGAAATAAATATTGCCTATTGAATAGCATACTAAAGCTGTGAATCTTGGGATGGAGAAAGATCAAGAAAAGGTCAAGATCGAAACCTCTATAAGCCTATTAACTCAGACTAAATTGATCAACCTTCTCCAGGATATATTACTAAGACATGGTTTTACTAAGACATACCTAGGCTAAACACCAAGATTGTGGTCCATAAATTTCCATTAACACCCAAATGCAAACCTTGTACAACAAAAACTTAGGAGAATGAAATTGAAGATGCCTCTAGAGATTAAAGAAAAAGTAAAGAAGTAACTTAATATAAGGGTTTCTTAAAGTAGCCAAGCATCCCAAATGGGTAACCAATATTATCCCAATTCCTAAGAAAGATGGTAAGGTACGGTATGCATAGCTACAAGGACTTAAATCGAGCTAGCCCTAAGGACAAATTTTTTTTACCTCATATTGATACCTTAATAGATAATACTACCAAAAATTCTTTATTTTCCTTTATAGATAGATTTTCGGGCCATAATCAAATTAAATTGGCACATGAAAACATGAAGAAAACCATCTTCGTGACCATGGGTACCTTCTGCTACAAGGTTATGCCTTTTGGAATAAAATACGTAAGGTTAACTTACCAAAGAGCAATAGTGACATTATATGACATCATGCATAGGAATAGAGGTCTATATGGACGATATGATTGTTAAATCCTAAAAGAGATTGAGCATGTCACTAATCTTTACAAACTTTTTAAATGGCTACACAAATATCAACTCACACTAAACCTAGTTAAATACACCTTTAGTGTTACCTCTAGTAAGCTATTAAGTTTCACTATGGGTGAATAAGGAATTGAGGTTGATCCAACAAGGTAAAGGCTACCCAAAACCTTTCACTACCTTGTACCCCAAAAGAAATAAAGAGTTTCCTTAGGAGACTAAACTACATAGCTAGATTCATATTCTAGTTAACTGACAAATATGATTTGATCTTTCTTCTACTTTAAAAATGGAATCTTAGTGGATTGAATGATACATGCCAACAAGCTTTTGACAAGGTCAGATGTTACTTACCGAGCCTGCTAGTGCTTGTACCATTGATGCTTGATCAACCATTAATCTTATATCTATCAGTTTTTAAAAAGTCCATAGGTTATGTATTAGGTCAACATAAGGAATCGAAAAAGAAAGAACAAGCCATCTACTACTTGAGCAAGAAATTCACAGGATATGAAAATAACTACTCCATAATCAAGAAGTTATGTTATGCTCTAGCTTAGATAGCTTGGAGATTAATGCAGTATATGTCATATCACACCATATGGCTGATTGTTAAACTAGACCCTATCAAATACCTATGGAAGGCTCTTACTTTGCTAGGAAAGTTGGCCTGGCATTAACTTTTGCTCCTCGAATATGACATAGTTTTTGTGAGCTAAAAGCCATGAAAGGTAGCATGGTAGTTAAGTTACTAGTAAGCCAAGCCAGAAAGGACTATGAGCCATTAGACTTCAATTTCTTAGATAAAGACCTAATGTGGACAAACTTGGAAAATGTATTTTAATGGAGCCTCAAACGTACTGGGACATAGAATTAGGGTTATTATCCTTTCACTGCTAGACTAAACTTTGACTACTCTAACAAGTAACCAAATACAAAGCATGTGTATTAGTGTTCCACGAGACCACTGAGAGGAGCATTAGAGCTTTACAAGTGTATTCACCTTGGTAATTTATCAACTTCAAAAAGAATAAGAAACAAGGGATACGAAGTTACTTTAATACGAGATGCTAATCAATGAACTAAACCAACAATTCAATAAAATTAACTTTTAGCATTTACTAATAAGACAAGTAAATGGTGAATGCTTTGGCAACTCTGGCCTCCATGTTTAAAGTAACCTAGTAGTCAGAAGTTACACCCATCCAGAAGAGTATTCACAAAGCTCTCGCCTATTGCCATATCAAAAAGAAAAAGATAAGTTGTCATGGTACCATGACATTTTTCACCACATTTGAGACCAACAATACCTAGAGCATGTTATAGAAACTGACAAGCAAACTAGTCGAAGAATGTCTAAAAGTTTCATTTTGGATTATAAGGTCTTGTTCAAGAAAAGTTGGGATCAAACATTACTCTTATGTGTGGACACTCTTAAGGTCCATGAAGGAATTTATGGTACTCATGCTAATGGACCTAGAATGGTAAAACAAGTCATGAGGTCTAGATATTTGTAGTTGACACTCGAAAAAGACATAATGACTATGCTTGAAAATGCCATAAGTGCCAAATCTATGCTAACAAAATCCATGTCCCATCTTTACCTTTGCATGTCATGATAGCTCCGTGGACTTTTTCTATGTGGGGCAAGGATATGATTAGACCTATCATTCCCAAAGCTTCGAATAGGCTTCACTTTATTTTGGTTACCATTGACTATTTCACCAAATGGGAAGAAGCAACCTCATATTCCAATGTCACTAGATTGTTGTGTACAAGTTATGAAATGAGACATCATTTGCCAATCTAAATAGATCATTATAGATAATATACGCAATTGAACAATAAAATGATGGAAATAATTTGCTCATACTTTAAGATCAAGCACTATAATTTAGTGCCATACCATCCAAAAATGAGTGCAGCTGTCTAAGCAACCAACGAAAACATTAAGAAAATAATCAAGAAAATGGTTAAAACTTTAAAGATTGGCATGAGAAACTACCCTTTGCTTCGCATGCCTATCGCACTGTAGTTCAAACTTTCACTGAAGCTTCTTCATTCTCTCTTATCTACAGGAAAAGGCAGTCTTGTCCATTAAAGTTAAAATCCTTTCACTTAAGGTTTTGAAGGGATCATAGGTAAACAAGTTAAGAACTGATACGAGCAACTTAACCATCTAGATGAGAAAAAAGTGAAAGCTATCTATCATGGACAAATGTATCAAAAGCGTACAGTGAGAACTCATAAAAAAAATCTATCCTTTTCAATTTTGCAAAGGAGACTTAATATTCAAAAAGATCCTCCCAATTCATAAAGATTCTCAAGGAAAATGAACCCCAAACTAAAAGGTTTAATGCGATTAAGCAAACTTTCTTTGCTAGAGCATTGATTCTAACTGAGATGGAATGCAACGACTTACCCAACATTGTTAACTCTTACTCTATCAAGAAGTATTCTGCTTGAAAAGGTCGTTCGAATGAAAACCTACAAAGGCACCCTTATCTGTAAAAATGTGACTTAGGTAACCAAACTTTGCCCTTGTCTTAGCCTAATCAAGGCCAATAGTCACTTAATGGAACCATCTTCCATCAAAATACCAAAACTTAGCCTAGCCTCTTCATCCTATCTTAAATTCATCGAATCCACTTAAACCTAATCCTAAAAAAAATGGTGTCTAGCTTGGGCAATTACTATGGGGTAATCCAAAAGGTTTCTAAAAAAATGGTCAAGACAAGAAAGTTAGTTTTTTGAAAAAAGTCTCCAAAAGTACCCAGCAAAAGACTCATGTCATTAACATAAAAAATGATCAATTATTAGAAAAGTTAATTTTTAACTTTTTCTATACCTTTGAAAATGTTAAATGAATTGTATTCCTTCTTTTCCAAAAAATGAAATACAACCATTTCATTTTTTGAATCTCTTTTTTTAGTACTTGCATACCATATTGCATCATGCTTGTCATATAATTGATAATGCTAGATAGATTATACAAAGTTGGTAATAGGATTTCTTAGTATTACTTTTAAAAAGATAAGAACTTTGCAAAAAAATCTTTTCAGATTCAAAAAGCCAAGAATGGATTCAAGAATCATAACTAGACTTAGCCTTTAGATCTTTCCATGTTGAATAATGCAATTAAAGGTGTCTCTCAATAAACCTTAGCTCAAAAGTAGAGCCAAATCTATGATCCTTAACCTCTATTTTCAAACCACATTCCTATCAATCAGTTTAGACCATCAAATGCATCTTTCTAAGCATGTTAAAAACTAGCTCGCTAAGTTTGTGAACTCTTAATATGAACAGATAAGAATTAGAAACCTTTTATGCATCATGCGTCACCTTAACTTTCAAAAGTTACCTCTACCATTTGAAAAAAAACTTTTTTAACATTGAAAGTGAAGTTGGAAAACCTTAAAACACAAGACACTCGATAAATCTTGAAATATGAAGACGATTCAAAACTCTAAAGCTAATTAATTAGGCTTTTAAAATTATCACTTTTACATCACTTAAACATGCATTTACATCTTTATGCATCATTCATACAATAATTAATATCCTTCAGGTGCAAACTATTGCTCACAAAAGTTAAACCAGCAAAAAAACCTTAGGTTAAATTTTTTATTTTCGAAAAGCTTTGAAAGGCTCTAAGTAAGAATCCTTGACCTTATGAACTCGTAAATCAAATCATTATCCAAGAAATGTGCTTAAAGTCATGTCATTTAGTCCATAAAAAGCTAAATGGCTTTTTTTATTTAAGTTTATAAAAAGCTCAATCCTTTTTTTTTCTTTTAGTCCATGAAAAGTTAAATGCCTTTTTCTTTTAGTTTACAAAGAGTTGAATGCCTTTTTTTTTCTCTTTTATTCTAAAAAATTAGACTTTTTTTTCCTTTTTAGTCCATGAAGTGTTGAATGCCTATTTTTAGTCCATAAAAACCAAAATGCCTTTTTTTCTTTTCAGTCCATGAGAGCTAGATACCTACCTACCTTAATGCATAAAGAGCTAGGTGCCAACCTTCCTTAGTTCATAAAGAGCTGACACCAACCTACCTCAGTTAATAAAGAGCTTGACACTTATCGAGTTAGTCCATAAATAGTTTAATGTATACTTGCCTTAGTCTACAAAAAGCTAGATGCCTATTGAGTCAAAGCCCACAATAATTAGCCCCTATCTGAAGGGTTAAACCTAAGAAACTATAAACCTAATAGAGAGGTCAAATCTTAAAACTCATTGAAATTTTTTATCAGTCAAGACCACTGCCAATATGCTCTGTCTACCTCAGTGTATTACTAAATACATATCCATTTTCCTATATGCAATCATAAGGTAATGTTATACCTTTGCCAAAATATTGTCTATTTATTCTTTCCTTATTCTTAATGCTCAGTAATTACCAAAAAAGGGTAGATGTAGACAACTTATTTTGTTTCAGCCAATATTCAAGGTATCAAAAGTCATTGCCTAAAGTGCTATCAAGGTCCTTTAAAGAAGCATGGGTCAAGTTCCCATTATTCTTGACTAAAATAAAGAGCTTAAAGAGTCAAAGGTAAGAAAAATCCCTATTTTTATATATATGTTTTGATACAATGGCTTGAGGCATCGATACAAGGCTTCACATTATTCAAATTCTAAGATTTTGCTATTTATATTGATACAATGGTCGGGGTATGCATACAAAATTATATCAAAGTTAAAATTATGATTTTGGCTAATAGGTATTGATACAAGAGTGCACAAATTGATGCATTAAGTTAGATATTAATACAAGCTTGCTAGCATCGATGCATCATGCTTTATATCGATATCAAATTCAATGTAAAGGTACATTTTGGGTTTTTTTCCTCTATGTATTGACACAAAGCTCAATGTATCAATACACGAGGTCATTTCAGCTTAATTTGAGATATCTGTCCTCCTTTTGTACCATGACTTCAAAACTCAAATTTAGTGATGACATTTGCTTTAAAAAGCATCCAATATCAAACATAACTTCATACAAGTCATGTGGATTTAATTTTTGCGCTCTAAACTTTGAATTTACACATTTTAGAAAGGCACATTAAGCTTGGCATGAGGGTATTTCATGAGAAAATCTACTTTCATGATGGACAAACTTGAGACTATTTATTTAATCAGTTAATGCATGAATTTTTTTGCCTACAAGAATCAAGATTAACCAATCAAATGCTGCAAGGCCTTACCTTGGTATAATAAGTCATCATATTTTATGTGCCAAAAGTTCTATATGCCCGCATTGTTAAGCCATTTAGTGGCTAAAATTATCCACTATCTAATATAATTTTTACTCAGCAGAGAAAGGAAAACTTTTTTGGACATAGCCACCAAAAAAAATTTTAACACTTTCCTAAAAATTCCATTTCCATAGCTTCTTTTCCAAGCAATTTCCCTCATTTCCCTGATCTCTACCTAACAACTATCCTTAATAACGATAATAACTAAAAGCTCTTTCTTTTTATTCTTTTCTTGCTAATCTATAGTAAAGTAAAAAAAGAAACTAAGCTAGAAATTTTTGAATTGGTGTTTAAGGATATCATTAGGATTTTAAGCTTTCATTGAGGTACCTTTTTTATCTTTTCTTTTTTTTATTTTCTATTTTTCTTCAGCATCATCATTTTAATGAACATTCATGTTTCAATGACTTTATTAAAGCATCCATGCATTATTATGGCTTTGTTTGTGGTAGCCTTAAGATTTTGATGACTTCATTGGTGTCTAAAGAGCTAGAATTCCATATTTTTTATTGGCATTAGAAAAAACCAATGTTTTTTTTTCATTTTAACATGGTCATTTCATGTGTGAATGCCTAGCCTAGAATATTTTGATCTTAACTATGCCATGAGATGCATTTTCAATATGATTTCTTTGATGAAGTGTATGGATAATTTGCTATTTTGAGTGATTATTCATGTTTTATATCTTTACATAGTTTATTTCGTTACATGTTTGTTGAAAAGCCTTTATGATGCAAAAATATATTTTTAAAGAAAACCCCAAGTTAAGTCTATAACAACTTTAATCAATAAGGATTAGCATGGATTTTTTATTTTCAATATATTGGTTCTCTAATCTTGGTGTTATATCAAGCACAAATGCTTGGAATCATGGTCTCATTAGGCCAAATGAATTATCTTTTAATCCAAAATCAAAAATGCTTTCAAATATTTAGTTTAAGCCTTACTTCAAGCTTATCATTACTATTGGTGTGGCTAGTAGATCATTTGGTAGCCTACTCCATAGGAGCTATTTTAGACTACCATGGACGTTGGTGATTAGACATTCACATGTTTGACACCTTAACATGTGACCGTGAAAACCTTAGCCCAGAAAACCCTTATTTTGGTACTGGCAGCATAGTGATCCCTATTTGCAAAATTATTTTCAAAGTCAATGATTTTTCTAGAATTTTCTAGCATTTTTTTACAAAGACCTTGAATTTTTTTATGGTAATACCTTATTTGCCCCTCAATAATTTTGAATATGAGAGTTATTATTTTTTAAACCTTTAATATCTAGAACCCTTTAAAATAGCAATTTGTATTATTTTTAGGCAATTTTTGGGAGTTTTAAACATTTTTCTTAAAAATTTTGTGAAATTCCCTTTTTAAAAAGATGTTATTTGTGATCTAACGATTCCCAAAAAATCTGGGGTGATTTTTCAAAATTCACTACTCATTTTTTCTAGCACTTGCTATCAATGCTAACTCAAACCTAGTTTCAAAAATTAATTCCACCTAGAAATCAATTTTCTATGATTTTTGAAATATTTTCACATTAATCCTTAATGAGTTACCTTTTCAATGGTGCCTTGTTTGCTAGTAAAAACCATCAGACCAAATCAAAATAAATTTAGGAAATTGGATAGCATAATGCAGTCCATTGTTTTTATCGAATTTGAGAAAATTCACTTAGATTTTCCTAAACCATCTTTTCTAGCCATTCAAATGACTCATATTTAATGGTTTCCCTAATGGTGTCATGACACAGGTCCTTTTAGCCTTGAATCAAAACCTAAAATTGTTATCAACATTAATTTCCATTTTCTATTCAAAATATATTCAATTTTAAAATTTATTTTCTTTAAAAATATAAAAATTATTATTTTTAAAATCACTAAAATTCTTTTTTTTCGAAGGGATACTCTAACTCTACTGTTTTAGGGGCATTTTCCAACCTTGTTTCCTCCGAATGGATATTCTAACCTTATTTTTCAAAAATACATCAAAAAGCTAATTTTTTTCTTCCTCGGGCATCCCCGGACCTTTTATCTACCTTTTTATGCTAAAATGGCCATTGAATCCAAACATGTCTGAAAATTGTCAATTCAGTTATTCTTTAATAACCTAGGTCAATTATGAGATGCATTTTGACCATCCCTCCTTTTTATTTCTTTATATTCATTTTTAATGCAAATTTTAATATATTTCTTTATACTATACTAACAGGCTTCTGTTCTTGATGATAATTCGCATTCAAGCTTTCTAAAACCAAATTTCATTAAACCTGAGGCAATATTTTGCATTAGTATACCTCTTGCTCGTTGTAGAGTATCTTTTTCCAAATCAATGCAAACTTTATTTTACCGAATCCTTTATGTTTCTCCGTCTTCTAAGTTGTATAAAGAGATATTAATTAAACTTTTATCATAAAAAACCAAACCTAATATTTAAAATTTTGCACTTAAAAAAAGAGATTACACATAAAAATGATCACATGAACAACTAAAAAAAATTACGACTTTGATAATTTATGGCCAGATGGTACCAATTTTGGATATCATTAGGAGTGTTAATCCTTCCTCACATGTAACCAACTCTCTGACCCTTTTAAAATAAACTCTGACATACACGGCCTATAAAATAGATGTTTTGAGTTTTGTAATTTAGAGTCACCGATTTTAGTATGTGTTTGGTCATACCTAGCCCAAAATGATCTATGGTGACTCCAACTCATGGTCATTTCATAATGGCTATCCTAGACTAGTTGGATAAGGGATTGAAATCCCACTCAAAGGGATGATTTAAAGGTGAACTCCCATTCCTTTTCATTTTTAAGTCATAGCAACCTTGGATATATGGGGGCACTTCACGATAGCTATTCTTGGCCTAGTTCAAGATTTTTTTTCTTTGTTCACACCATGATGTTAAAACTCGAATTTAGTGTCAACTTTTAATTTAAAATTATCTAAAATCAAGTATAGTTTCATACAAAACATGTGGATTTCATTTTTAGGCTTTAAACATTGGATTAATACATTTTGAAAGTTCCATTAAGCTTAACATGAGAGCATTTCATGAGAAAAAGAAGTCTGATGAAGTACAAAGGTAATAGTACTCATTTGATCAACCCACATGGATTTTTTTTTTATCTGCAAGAACCAAGATTAACTAATCAAATGCTAAAGCTTACATTTTTCTAAAATGGCTCACCATGTTATACATGCCAAATGTCTTATATGCCCTCTTTGCTAGGTCATTTTGGTAGCTAAATTCAATCCCTATATAATCTAATTTTCTTACTCAGCAAAAGAGATATTCATAACATTTACATTAACCTCTAAAAAGCTTTGCTCTCTCCAGAACTCCATTCCCGTAGCTTTCTTTTCACCTTTTCAAAAAAACCTTCTAAAATTTCTCATTTCCTTTATCTTTACCTTAAAAATCCTCTCTATAAACATCATAACCAAAGCACCTTCTTTTGATTCCTTTTTTGCTAATCCATAGTAAAGAGAAGGAAGAAAGCGAGTTTAAAGTCACTTGGTTCAAAGACAAAGTTAAGAGTTAAGGTCTTTCACGGTATATTTTCCACTATTCGTTATTTTATTTTCAGTTTTTTATTATTTCCATCATGTAGTGAGCCTTTCATGTTTTTATAACCCTATTAGGATCTTCATGCATTAGTATGACTTTGTTCGTGGTAATCTTAGAATTTTTGTGCCTTTGATTCCTTGATGTTATTTGAATGATAAAAAATGCCATGCCTTATTTTGATATAAAAATAGCCCTTGTTCATGCATTTTTGTTATGTTTATCTCATTTCTACATGCTTATTTCATGTATAAATGTTCATTCTAGCATGCTTTGATCTGTGCTATGTCTTTGAATGCATTTTCACTATGATTTTTTTGTTAAAATGAATAAATAACTTGTTGTTTTAGAGGTTTGCTCATGTTTGATGTCTCTACCTTGTTTAGTTCATTGTATGTTTATTAAAATGCCTTTAGGATGTTTTCAAAAATCAATTTAAAGAAATCCTAAGTTAAGTCCATATTAACCTTAATCAATAAAGATTAGCTTGGATTTTAATGTTTTCAATATATTGGTCCTCCAATCTAAGGGATATAACAAGCACAAATTTTGGATTAATGGCCTTATTAGGCAAAACACATTCTATTTTTGAGCTCTATAAATCCAAAAATGTTTTCGAGTGTTTCGATAAAGTCTTGTTTTAAGCCTTTCATTATAACTTAATGTGTGGATAGTAGCACTATGATCAACCCACTCTGTAGGATTTGGATTGGTTTATTACTCCACTACCATAAACCCTAGTGGTTGGACATTTGTATGTCCCACACTTTAACATATTCCTAAAATGCTTACACCTAAAAACCCTTCATTTTTATTAGCAGCACTGTGATCTCAACTTGAAAATTTATTTTAAGATCTTAATCTGGTATTTTTTTACTTCAAAAAGCTTTAAATTACATTTCTAAAAGTACCTTCTTTGCCCCAAGATCATTTTGGATGTGTGAATAATGATTTTTTGAACCTTTATTATTTGAAGCCTCTAGAATCAGTGATTTGTATCTTGTTTAGGCAATTTTGACCTATGAGATGATTTTTAGACATTTTAAAATATTTTTCTTGAAAAGTTCATGAAATTCCCTTTTCGTAAAGATATTTTTAATGATTTAACTATTCAAAATGAATCCTGGGTGATTTTTCAAATTCTTCTACTCCCCTTCCCCTATATGTGCTATTAGAACTAACCTGACTTCAAAAATTAATTCCACTTAGAAAGTGATTTTATAGGAATTTGGAATTTTTTTTATTAATCCTTATTGAGTTACCTTTCCAATGGTATCACATTTGCCACTTGAAACTTTCAAACAGCCAAGAGAAAATTTAAGATGCAAGTCATGCAATGCTATCTTTGGTTTTTAGGACTTAAAGGAAATAAAAAGAATTTTCCTAAGCCACCTATTTAAGTCATTCAAATGACTTGAAATGGATGTAAATAATTCCCCATGTAGCCATGTATCATAACATTGGTCCCACTAGGTTTGGATGCATACATAAACACTTTTCAAAATTAATATTTATTTTCCATTTATTTTATATGGTTATAATCTTAAAATCTATATTTTTATAAAAAATCAAAATGAATCACTTGAAATGTCTTTTTTCTTGAAGACACTCCAACCTCACTTTTTTAAATGGATACTCTAACCCTATTTTTTAAAACTCATCAAAAATCCATGTTTTTCTTTATTTTGCTTCTTTAAACCCTTTTATCAAAACCTTTTCTTCATGCCTTAGCGAACACCAAGTTGAAACGAGTCTCAAAATTGTTAACTTAATTGTTCCTTAAGAACTGAGGTCAACTATGAGATACACCTTGACTATCCCTCCTTTTCTATGCTTTTATGTAATTATTTTTAATGCAATATTTATTCATTCTTTTATGTCTTACTAACACATTTTTTTCCTTAACGATGATTTTGCATCCACGCTTTTAAAATTGAATTTCATAAAATCCAAGGCAATGTTTTATGTTAGTATCCCTCTAGTGCTTGACATAAAATATCCTTTTTACATTAATCCGAAGGGCATTTTCCCGAAATATCTTTGTTTCTCCTCGCTCTTAGGTTGCAAAGAAAGATACAAATTTAATTTTACTGTGAAAACCCATATTTAATTTTTTTTAAAAAATTGCATCATAAGAAAGGGATTACACTTAAATAATGACTATATATAGGCAACAAAAAGAAAATTAAGACCAAGATAAATTATGGCTGGATGGCATCAATTTAAGACATTGTAGGATGCTAATTTATCCCCATGCTAACCAACTCTAGACCCTTTTTAAACGAACACTAGTATACACAGTCCGTAAAACTAGTATTTTGAGTTTTGGAACTCGAAATCACCAGTTTTAATAAGTGTCTGGTCATGTCTAGACAAAATTATTAGTGTTGACTCCAGGTTTTGGCCGCTTTAGAGTAACCATCCAACACTAGTTGGATGAGTGATTCGTCCAATGTTCTCTTCTCTAGTTTCACCTCATTACGCCTAATAAAAATCTTGAGTAAGGGATATTCTAAAGGCTGCTTCCTTTTAAGTCAAGTGCATGTCATGCGATGGTGCCTGTGCATAGTTCGATAGCTTAGTGACTCCACTAGGGATTAGTTTAGAGAGTTAGGCCTATAACTAGCTAAATTTTATCTAGTTCGTAGATTTCTTCAAGTTTTGTTCATTATTTATTTGTAATCCCCTTTTTTCTTTTTCTTAGAGCATAGCATTTATTTTTCATTATTTTATGTATTTATTTTTCTCATGATTGCTAGGTTTTTTTTTATCGAAAAATGAATATGACAATCCCTTTAAATGGTAATAAAGAGTAAAACAAAAAGTTTGTTGTTTCCCTAGCAAACATCTTGCACCTATAATTGCATTTAACTTTCAGCTGTACTTTTTTAGCATTGTTGATGAGTAGAAGTAAGCTAATTGTCTTTTGTGGTATCTCTTCTTTACCCATAGGCTACCAATATCTTTCAAGGTGTAAGGTATTTTTTTATCCATGTGGGCATTATACATCCACCCGAATCAAATGTTTTCACCAAGCCTATGATATGCTAGGATTGGGGTGCCTTGACTATCCTTATCAAGTAAAAGAGTAATTTAGGAACCAATTTAAAGTCAACCTAGCCCTACAGTGAGAACCAAGCCATGTCAAACCACACCAAAGTGCTACTAGATTAACCCAAAGCATAAGAGACCTAAGGAAATAGTTTTTACCTTTTATTCCTCTTTATCATTCATTATTACGTAGATGATGATTAACGAATGTCGTCATTGACACTTATATTCTTAACATTAAATATGCCATTTGTCATAGTAATACTATCGAGGTATATTATTATGCTATCCAACTGAAGGCTAATGCCTTTTTTTTCCCTTTCTTAAGAGATAACATTCAAATATTATCACTTAGCATCTTATTTAAGGCCCAATATCACCTTCCATGGAATAAAACACATGGGGCTAAGTCGTTATGTTGTCCAGCCGATGGTTTCATGCCCTTGTACCACTAGATAACGGCTAGTAAGTATTATCACCCAAATCATCAATAATGCCCTAAAAGGTGGCGTGTTGTCTCACTATAGGCAAACAGCCAGAATAAGTTATTATGTTATCCAATGTACTGCTTGACAATGACATGTAATTTGATATTGATGAGTGATTTATTTCTATCTCGAGAGATAATCATTAACAACATGCCCCACAAAAAGTATCCTTACGGATCCAAATGCATGAGCAACTTAGAAAACGTAATCATGGGAAGTGATGAAATTCTTAACAAGGAAGTGTCCTCTTAACCAGACTCTCTTTTGTAACTTAAGAAAGGGATCGTTGGACGAATCACTAATCCAATCCATCTTAATTGGCTACTATGAAATGACAAATGCTTGGACTCGTCGCTAATCATTTGCGCTAGACTTAATTGAATGCTTATTAAAACTGATATTTTGAGTTACAAAACTAAAAATATCATTCCATGATCTGTGTGATCGAAAGATTTGATGATTAAGTTTGGGGGTTGGTTATGCATAATAAGCTATGAACTAATCCATGCACCCTAGCCTGGTCTTAACTTAGTTGTAGATTCCTCAATTTTGACTTGTCATTATTTTGATATAATCCCCTTGTAATTCATGAATTTAAATAAAATAAACACTGCTTTTAGATAAAAATTTAAATCACTTATGCATCCTAAAGAAGTGGGAAACATAAAAATTTTCACTAAGATATTCTTTGGATTTTATTTTTAAAAATTGGATATCCATGTCAAGCTTGGAAAGATACCGACATAAAACATTGCCTTATTTTTTAAAAAAAATAATTTTGAAAATATGAATGTAAGATGATTGTCACAAAGGAAGCATGTTAATAAAATGATAAAATAAGATAATATCACATAAAATAAATAACACAAAACAACAAAAGAGAAAAAGAAGGGATGATCAGAATGTATCTTGTATTTGTCACCAATTATCTAGAAAAGCCAAGTCAAAAATTTTAAGATGCATTTATATCCATTGATGAGTTGATAGGTGAAAATCAAGTTTAAATTTTGAAAAGGTTTGGAGTAAATCTAGGAGAGCGAAAACTTGTTTTTTGTTTGATGATTTTGAAAAAAGTAGGATTGAAAATTTTATGTTGATGAAAATTAACTATTTCTTAACATAAATGACTTTTTGATGTTTCTTGATGGAAATTGATAATTTTTTAAGTAAAAAGGTAGGAATTAATAAAATCGAAGTTGATAAAATTTAAGAAAATACTTGTGCCTTGATCTAAGCATAGAGGCAGGTTAACATATGTTCTTAGACTCGATAGGGGTTGATTCAAACTCATTTAAAGGCATTCAAAGACCTTGAAGCAGGAAATTAGGAAAATTGATTAATTTTGATAAGTGTTGAAATAGGGGATAGCATTATGCTATCCTTATTTTTTATTTTACTCCAGACTAATCCTAAGGTTACAAGGGTCAAATTAGGTAACATTAGAAAGGTGACTTGAAAATTTGAAAAAATAGTTTAGGATTCCAAAATGATTTTTCAAGTCGTGACTATAATGCTATCAAGGTAAAAATAGGGGTCTTTTGGTTTTCTCAAACTTTCTAGGAGTAAACTCGAGCCTTAGACATTTAAATATCTAAGTTAGAAAAGGGTGAGGATATAGGTATCACGAGCTCATTTACATAATCTGGGAGTAGTTTGGGATAAAAACGCAACCTATTGAGCATGTCATAAACATAAAAACTCTAAGCAAAAGGATCAAGGCACTAATAACTTTGAACAATAAAAGAAACATTTTATTTTTGAAGATAAAAAATTTAACCCTAATAAACATTGAATCTAAACATGGAAAACTTGATTTTTCCCTAAGATTAGAAGACCAATGAATAAAAAAATCTTAAGTCCATGTTTATCCTCATTAATTAAGGTTAACATAGCCTTAACTTAGGGAGTTTTAGGAAAACAGATTTTTAACTAGCAAAAAACAAGTGTTTAACAAAGATGTAATGCACTAAACATGAGATTCATGACAATAAACATGGGAAACACATTCAAGTAAGCAAAGATAACATTTAGGTGTGAAAAATGATGGCAATATGTGAAGAGATAAGCATAAAAATGCATGAGTATGTTAGAACAATGGATGATATCAAGAAATATGCCATGGAAAGTATGTAAACATGCTTAAACAAAGGAAAACAACTTGCCAGAATTTCATGATAGCATCAAAACACATTTTCAAGATAAACCAAGCACATAAAAGTGAGGAAACATGATAAAAAGGTTAATAAAACATGAAAAATCCTAAGTCTGCCACATCAAGGCCACAAAATACATGTAAATCCTAAGATAAGGTCATGGTTAGCATGTTGAAGCTCATTAAAATGATGAAAATACAAAAACAAATAGAAAAAGGAAAAAAGGATAAGAAATGCACCCCAAAAGCTTTGAGAACCTCATTGCGTGAAACAGGTATTGAACTTATAGCTTGGTTTCTTGCCTCACTATGACTTAGCAAGAAAAGATGGCTAAGAATAAGCTTGAAGGTTGTTATATCAAATGAAAAGAAAGGGATGGTTATAAAAGGTTTTAAGAGGGTTTTCAAAGGGGTTAAAAAAGAGCTACGAGAAAATAATTTCTAAATATAAAAGTTGATGTGAGATTGTGTTAAATTGCTAAAGGGTTCAATCTTCGCCATCAGAAATCTAGCAAAGGTAGGGTATTTAGGATATTTAAGAGTGTACAATATGGTGAGTCATTAGACCAATGACCAACCTTTCAATATTTAATTAGTTGAGGTACAACTCTAGTAGTGGTAACAACCCATACATGATCTAATATGGTGAGTAAAGTCAAGCGTGCCCTTTATCAATCCACATTATTGCATGAAATACCCTTATAAAAAGCTTAATAGACCATTTGAAAATGTTATAACTCAATGTTAAAGCCTAAAGATGAAGTCCATATGACTTATAGGATGTTATGTATTATACTGAATGATTTTTAGAGCCAAAGTTATGACTAATGCATGTTCTAATGCAATGGGGCTAAAAGGTGAAAAATGCCATGAATTAGGCAAAATACACAGGATGTATCGATACATTGCATATTGCTTCAATACATTTAGGCAAAAAAACCTAGAACGTATCAATACAATAAAGATTATACTAATACATAGCAAGATGTATCAATATAATCACTTGTGTATTCATATATTTTGGCTAAAAATTGAATTTTTAGCTATGACATAACCTTATAGCAATAAAATTAGCTTATGTATTGATACATTGACTCATGTATTAATATATTCCCTTTTCATATTAATATAAATAGTGGAATTTTGAATCTAGGTGACATGAAGGTTTTGTATCGATACATATAAGCTATGTATCAATACATGCCTACAAAATATAGATCTTTCATACCTTTGGCTCTTTGAGCACCATGCCTTAGTTGGATGGATGACTGATCTGTGATTGCTAAAATGACCTTGATAACAATAATGACCTTTGATGCTTTTTGAATTGACTGGACAAAACAGGGTGTTTACATTTGCCCCTCTTTAGCTATTGTTGAGTATCAAGAATAAGGTAAAGACCAGTAATCACCATTTTATGCAAGGTGTGCTTAATGCTACCTTATGCCCCTGTTATGAAAGGTTAAAATTAATAGAATGCCAAGACAAAACATTATATTGGTGGTGATTTTGATTTTTGCTAAAAAGTGAAGTTTGAATTTTTGGATGAAAGACTTAGACAGTGATTTTATGTTCGACTTATCCCTAGGTTTGACTCAGAAAAGATAGAATGCCAATTTTCCAAATCATGGCCAGCAACATTGGACTTTAAAAAGATTTCTTGACAAGTTTTGGATGAAAGACCTCAGCTACAATCCTAGCCTCAGATCTATCTTTAAGTTTAACTTAAAAATTATCGAATGCTAATGTGCCAAATCACGACCAACAACATAGGACTCTTGAACAGATTTCTTGATAGGCTTTGTATGAAAGACCTAGACTACGATCTTATGCTCGACCTATTCCTAGGTTTACCTTAAAAATGATTAGAAACCAATACACTAAATCACAATTAGAGCATTAGACTTTTGAAAATATTTCCTGACATAGGTTTTTGATAGAGATTCTTGACATAAGTTCTTGAAAAGATTCTAGAGTAAGTTCTTGACAAAAATTCTAGACATAAGTTCTTAGTAAGGTTCTTCACAAAGATTCTAAACATGATTTCTTTGCATGGACTAATTAGTCAAGTTTGACTTATCGATATCATTAGGCTTGGACTCTTTTGATAAGATGTTTTGGATAGATAGGGTTCTTACCTATGCGACACTTTATTTGTTGATTTTCGATGTCAAAGATTCTTATCAAGAAGTTTTTCATGATTTGACAAATCTTGATGTTATGTGATTACAAGATGTTTGCATGATAAGATGAAGCAAGTGCAACTTTCTTAATGATATAACCATATGATCATGACATGAAGTCTAATACAGGAATAGTTGTTGCAAATAATCCTCCTGACTGGGAACTTTCACAACTAATGCCAAAGTTTAAGATGTTGATTTTGGACTTGACGAGCTTTGAGATCTTATCTTTTTTTGGATGGCTTAATGTTTGGATGATTATTATCTTGACTCAAGGTGTTAGGAATGCCCTAGGGATAAAAGACATTTTGATGTATTTCATTAATTTAAACTGATTATTTAATAAATATTCGAGTTTTCATTATATCTTTGCCATTCTATCTTCATTTAGATTTACATGTTAAAGTAAAGGTAAGTAAATATGCCCTGTAACTATTTGTGTTTATACCATTAGAATGTTTCATATAATGGACTTTATATGCAGGAAGACAATATTCTAAGGTAAATAGTCTAAATCAATAGTCCATAGTCTATAGGGTTAATGTGAGCAATTAAGTCATGTTAGTATAATTATGTCATCTAAATCCAATTACGGATGGCTTATCTTGGTTATAGACACCTCATTTTGTCTAGGCCAACTTTTGGCATCTCATAAGTTAATTGAAAACTGATAGAATCAGAAAATAAGAAATAAAAACTGGTGGTAATTGCTGGGTGCCATATCGCCAGGCATTATTAGGCGATATAATGCCAAGCAAAAAAATTTTTTAGGCAAGTTTAAAATAAAAATGTAAATAAGGCATCAAAGGCCATTTTTCACGTTGTCACCAAAGTCATTCAAATGAGAATACAAATCAATTTCCCCTAGTTATGACCAAGTTGAGGTAAGTCAGGGAGCCATAGGTACATGCAAATTATATTGGTGCATAAATATTGATACGGGGCCTTTACATCACCAAAAACTTGAATTTCACATGTAGTATCAGTACCAAATTGATATAAGAGCGTCTGGTATCGATACCTAAGGTGAGATATGAATACCTACATGATTGTATTGATATAGACCTTGGTAGTAGGTAAAGTTATGATTTTTAGCAAAATGTATCAATACACAAGCATAGGTATCGATACAAATCCTTGGAGTATTGGTACAAGCCTCTAAGTCTCAAGACTGGATACAATTTTTTGCTCATAGTATCGATACACACCTCATTGTATCCATACTCATGGGTAAAAATTGCCTTATGTATCGATACACGAATGCATTTTTACCAGTTTGGACCATATTTTTAGCCTTCAAAAATATGATTCAAAAATGTTTTTGCACCAATAAACTATCATAAATCAGTGCAAACCGATGATTAGATTTAAACAAAATTTTAATGCCTAAATAGCAAATGGCAAGGGTCACTTTCATAAAATACATGGTTGTAAAAGGGCATGCTAGGCATATCTTTAGCTTGGAGGTTATTGCAGCCTTTCTACCTACTTTCTCAGCATGGTAGAACTAATGGAAAGAAGACTAACTGAGCATGGTAGTTAGAGATGCCCTCTAGTGCAAGAGGTAAAGATAAAACATGCCTTTACATTGTCTTCTAAAAGCATTAGTTGAGCATCGAATAAAAATGACATCCAGCTATCTCTAACAAAAAACTCTCTCCCACCATTCCTAAAAAAAGAAAAAAAACACTCTCCAGAAATCTCTAGCCCTAAAACCGTCTCAAAATTATTGTTTCATTACTTTTCACCTTCAACCTTTTTCCATTCGCATATCTTCCCCAAGCTGCATCAGCAAACCTCAAAGGACTCAACTTTTCACTTACTTTCATATTCAAAAGGCCATATCATCAACCTTATTACCAAAAAGCTTTTTTCTTTGATCTTTTGTTGCTAAATAGTAGTAAAAAGAAGGAAAGAACTGAGCAAATCACTACTTTAGGAAGTAAGAAATGTTTAAGCTTTTTGGTAGTTTTCTACCTTGTTCATACATTTTTTTTATCATCTACATCAATTTAGTAAGCCTTTTATGCTACCATGATCATCCTAGGATTGTCATGCATTATTGTTGCCTTGGTTATGGTAGTTTTAGGATCTTCACGTTGATTGGTAGGCCAAACTTCTACTCTTTCATTCTATCATTAGAACAATCCTTTTTTCATGCATTCTTTGGCATATTTCATCTATTTTCACATGCTTAACACATGCTTAAATGTTCATCTTAACATATCTTATGTATATTCATTCATTTTCTTGTGTTGTAAGGAGTCTCATGACATAAAAAAGACTATCTTAACCACTTTAGCCTACGTTCTTTTGTTTAAATATGTTCATATCATTTCCATACACATTATTTGTCACCTATTTCCATGTTAAAATATCACCTTTATGTGTTTGCATGTTTCGTCCTTGTTCATCTTTTTTCATCTTATGTTTTGTTCATGTCATTCTTGTCAAGATGCATGCTTGTTTCCTAAAAATCTATTCTTAAAAAAATCCCCAAGTTAAGTTTATGCTACCTCCAATAGATAGAGATTAGCATGGATTTAAAGTTTTATCATATTGATGCTTCGATCTTGAGACAAATCAAACACTTCAACTTTGGATTCAAGGTAAAATAAGTTTAAAGATGCTATTTAAAAAAAATGATCCCTTTTTAGTTGAAAAATCTACTAAGCCTTGATCTTGAGTCCAATATTCCCTTTAGTGTCATGGTTAATAGGTTGTTCCATTATCCCAAACTACTTTGGGATAGTCGAATGAATTATGATGCCCATGTTACTTTTTGATATAGACGTTCCGACGTCCTAGACTCGAGCCTATCTCTAAAAAATCCTGAAAAGATAGAATAGTGCCCTATTTTGCTCTGGCAGCATTATAGTCTAAGTTTGAAAAATCATTTTCGAATAACAAAATATTTTTCTTGATTTTTCTGATATTTTCCCTTAAAGGCCATCGAAGTACCTTTTCAAAGCTGCCTTGTTCGCTCTCAGACCATTTCAAATGAGGGAGTTATAATTTTTTCAACCTTTACTATTTAGGACCCCTAAAATAGCATGCGATATTCTGTTTGGGCTATTTTGGCCCATCAGACGATTTTTCTAAAATTTTTAAATATTCTTCATACAAATTTTACTAAATTCCCTTTCTAAAAAGGTATTGTTCATGATTTAATAATTCTAGATGAGCTGAAAACAATTTTTTAAAGTTTGGTGTGTCTTTTCCCCTACATATGCTGCCAGAGTTAAGACAGACCTAATTTCAAAATTTGATTTCACCCTGAAGGTGATTTTTTAGGAATTTTGGAATATTTTTACATTAAGCCTTATTTAGTCATCTTTCCAATATACCTCATTCACTACCTGAAGCCTTCGTATGAACCCGAAATAAATTCGAGCAGGGAGATGACATGATGTTGTCCCTTGTTTTTAACCTAATTTTTGAATCTCCTTTATAGAGACATTTGAATATCTCAAAATGCACCCGAGGGGTTCCCCTACAACACAAGCCCTTTAGACTAAGATCAAGGCTTAAGACAAAAATTTATTTTATACAAACCTACAATTTTCTATTTTCAAAATCTTTTTTTTAAGTGAACATTTCTTTTAAAACATTAAAAAAATTTTATCTTTGCGGATACTTCGACCCAATTCTTCATAAAAAAATCTCTTTATTCCTAAATATTTTCATAATTTTACCTTTAAGGATACTCTAACCCTACCTCTATGAGGGGTACTCTTGGCTCGCTTTTACCTAAAAAATTTAAAAATTTTTTCTTTTTCGGATGCCTTGGATTATTTGATTAAAATAATTTTTTGTCTTACAAATTACCATCAAATCCAAACCCGTCTCTAATTGTCATCTGGGTTATTCTTTAATGATCGAAAACAATTCTAATATACATTCTGATCGTCCTTCCTTTTCATGTTCTTCTGTCTGTGATTGCTCATTTATGATATTATTATATTTATTTTCATCTCATTAACACATTTCCTTTTTACATTAATTATCGAGCATTAAAATTTTCTAATAAAATTTACAAGGCAATGTTCCATGTTGATATCTTTTTAGTGCTTAATATCAAAAATCCAAATTTTCAAATCCAATCTGAACATTATTTTCATAAAAAAAGTCCCTATATTCTTAATGCCTTTGAAGTACATATATGGTATAATTTTTTTTTAAAACCCAAACATACATTTTCCACCAAAACTTCATGCATTAAAAGGGATTATCTCTAAATAATGACTAAATGGAATTGATTTAACTGAGACTGAAGCGAGACATAGCTAATAGGTACTGATTTCAAGCGTCATAGGGGTGCTAATCTTTCCCCACACGTAAACAACTCACGAACCCAACCAATGAATCTCTAGACTTTGTAGACCATGAAATCGATATTTTGAGTTTCATAACTCAAAATATTATTTTCAATAAGCATCTGATCCTCCCTAGCCTGAAATGATCAATGGTGACTCCAAGTTTATGGCAACTTTGTGGTTGCCATCTTAGACTAGTTGGATGAATGATTCACCTAATGGCCTTTTTTTTTCTTTATATCACTATGCGTAATCCAAATCTCGATCACGAGGTAACTTAAAGGCTCAACCATGACCAACCATAATTTATTTTTAAGTCGAGCATGCTATGCCCTTCAGATCATTTGAAGTTTTAATGCGAGTACGTGGCGATATTGGTTATCTAGAGTGTTTTAACTTCTGCATAAAGACATAAATATATTACGTAGAAGTGGCCATATGGACTAGACCAAAGTGTAATTATCCATTAATAAGTCCGTTTACATGGATTAATTCACTTTTTATGTTTATTATGTAATTATCTTAATCTTGAGTAAGTAATTGACTCCATATATATAACTTGTATGGTTTGACATTCCAAAGGCTCAAGCATCTCAAAGTTTAAGGTATTTTTTAAGGTTATCTTTTAAAAAGTATTATATGGTATAGTGAAAATAGATAAGGCATTGGTCATTTGTATGTCAAATGATAATTTTTTCAAATGTGATGGACAATTATTTTCATATGGAGAGTATAATGAACTTTAAAATAAGGTAATCAAATAGGTTAAAATGAACTTTTAAACTTAAGTTAATTGATATCATATGAGGTATCACACAAATGACTAGGTCATTAGACTAAAAGGCTATATTTGTAAAGCTTACATAATATGGTATATAATTGGAAGTGCAGTCTCAGGCTTTTTATGGCATAATTCTGAGATTAATAATTATGTGATTAATTATTCAGGATAGAATAATTAATATATAAATTATTGGAGCCTAATTATATATGTCTAATTGGTCCCTCCACTAGGTCATAATTTCTTAACAATTGGTTATTGATCAGAATATTTGGAGATGAAAGATTCTCAATATGATGAAGTGATACGTCACTAACTTCATGAGTGTGGGCGTTTTCTTTAGTAAATAAATGAAAATGACTTTTTCACATTGTTTATCAAGAATATATATAATTTGGTTAAATATTTATTTAAACAAGAATTAATAATTTAATTAATTATATTTTTCTGTCGATAAATAAAATAATTAATTTAAATTAAATAGATATGGGAAATTAATTAATTATATAATTAATTTAATATCTATTAAGTCTTGTTTAAATATTTATCTATAAATTAAATATGAATAATATTCTAAATAAATTAAAAATTTATTTATTTATTTTAATTTGTGATTAAATTAATTATTTTATTATACTTAATTTTTTTATCATTAGTATATAATTATTCTATTCGAGTAAAATTGCTATGATTTTATTTTAAATTAGAATTGGAGTTATGAAAAATTAACAAGCTAAATAGAATTACTAGTTTTATTAGAATTAATTACTATTCAGATTAAATAAGTTAAATTCTATAAAATAAATTCGAGCCAAAATTTTGCCTATGGATACGAAGGTTTGGGTCGAATTATAATGGGCTATGGAATTAATAGAATAATTATCTTAGTCAAAATTAAAATTAAAATTAAAATTAGGGTTATCTTGTTATTTGATATAAATAAGAGGTTTATGCCTAGGATTTTGCTTTAGACTTTAGCGCCGGACCTAGAGGTTTCTAATCATAATATCTTGTGATTCTAAACCTGGTGGCACAAGATGGTCATTGAGAAGAATCAAGCCATACAAATTTGGAGTTAATCGAGACAAACAATGCCCACAAACTTTACCATCCGGGAATTTGAGAATAGTTGAGAAGGCTATTTGGTTGAAGCTGTCACACGAATCTAGGAATTCTTGGATGGCACCTTTAGATTTACAACTCAGGTAATTGATTAAAATGGTTTTATTGCATATAAAAACAAGATTTAATATGATCAAATTAAAAAATTTTAAGAATTTCGCTGTGTATCTAATCAGTTTTTCCAATAATTGATATCTAAGCCAAATTGGGATTATGTTATATATGTAAAACTTTTAATCAATTCTTCCTAAATATGTATGGATTTAATTATTGGAAAGTTAGCATTCTAGGATTTCTATTATGTTGCTTATCATGATATATATATTATTATTTTTTTAGTAATCATGATCCCTTAGATTTTAGAATAGATTTATCTAGATTTATATTGGGTTTAATTAGATGTTGTTTATCATCACCATATAGGTTTTTCTTTTACTTTTTTAAAATTTTTATGCAAACTGTACTTGAAGATGAAGATTTAAAGACCCTAAATTATTTTTGAATTAACCTATTTGTTTTTTGATAATAAAAAGCAATATGGAATCAACAGCTTTCATTTGGAACCAATAGCCTGATGCTGTGTAAACTCCTGGGCATAGGTATTCATATTAAGAAAACCTTGAAAATCTATAAAACTTATAACCTTAACTCGAGCTTGCTTGGGTTCAAAACCTAGTAGCCATAGTTGCCGAGTGTATTGGTGGGGTGCGAACCGTAGCAATAGGGTTGTAACTTGACCACACCCAGTAGGTGGCATTAGCAGGTGCGCATATACACCTCAAAATGTGCAAGATGGTTACCGACCCACCTTGATACACGACATGCATCCACATTGAAGGCTAGGCGCATGTATACCCTAAATGTGTGCCAAACCGAGGTGATGCACTACTAGGGCTCGCACCTTTATTGCTCAACCTAGCAATGCACTCGTTAGCCCAAGCTTGCGCGCATTAGGGTGCATGGCTAGGCACCCGAGGGTGGCTTATTAAAAGAACTTTGATGGTGATTCTAGGCCTATCAGAGGCCTAGTGTCTGGGTACTAAGCTATGTAGGTTTTGAGGAAAAGCCAGGATTTAAACCCCAATGAATTTTCTAAGCATTATTTGTCAAAAATTCTCACGAGCAATGTGCTCAAGCTCTTAACGATTGAACGATAGATGTTTTAATCTAGATTTTTTTATCACATTATAAAGATGGTTCTTTTTAAATATTTTATGGATATGAACAAAAAAATTAGATAGACTAAAACTGATGCATAAAGATAAAGCAAAAAATACAAGACCCAAAGTATGCTTTGGATGAAAATATTTTTAATCTTATTTTTTTTATTTTCTAGGATGGGATCATGGTTTAACTGGTTATATATTCTTTTTGTCTATATGTTTTTGTTGATGGATATAAGTATATGAATGATAAATGTCATGTAGGATAGTTAATGCCATTTAGACTTATACTAATATGCATATTGAAAAACCTTATGTTTTTTAAAATATTAAGTGGGAGAGGATTTCAAACAAAACCCCTGGCCTCCATTGTCGATACATATAGGGCTGCATGGTAACACATCGTACTAATTTCACTTTAGCCATACCCTTCGGTAGGTGGTCGACCACCTTCGGTATACTAGATTGGATCTTCTATGTGGAAAATGTGCTTCGACAAGTTCTATTCGTGATTATCCATCGATGGCTTAAATAGTGCATGGATTGGGTTTGGTAAATAGTGGTTATACACTTAAGAGTAGTTTAATAATAACCTATTTTTGAAGCTTTGTTAGTTAAATCGGTGGCCAAATAAACAGTTATTAATATACGTCTTAACCTAGAAGGATTTAAGGTAACATATATTAAGGGATGTATTTAAATTATGATCACAGCTCAATGGCTTAAGACAATACGTGCTAAAAATTGCCATTGCAATGCTACATTTTTTTTAAGGATTTAATGTAAAAACATATATATCTATGTTTAATTGCTAAATATCTAATTAATATTTGCTTGAGCATGATTGTAATGTTTTAAATCTATTTATTTGTTTCAGTTCAAAATGTCATCCATGCCTCTTATTCAAATTCTCACTAATAATAAATTAAATATAGATAATTTTAAAGATTGGAATAGAAATTTTCTAATCATTCTTAGCTATGAGAAATGCAAGTTCATACTTGACAAACCTTACCTACCTAGACCTCCACATGATGCACTTAATGGACAGGCTTTCTTATTTTACACTAGTTAGAAAGAGTCCAATGACTTAGCCCACTGCTATATGATGGCTAGCATGTCAAATGCTTTGCAAAAGCAACATGGATAATTTGGAGGATATTTTGAAGGCCAAGTTAAGTTGGCTAGACATTCGATAATACAAATTTAATGAACTTTAAGCAAAAAGTAAAAACTCTAGTAAAGTATTATATGCTTATGCTTATAGGGTACTATGCTTAGGCCACTGAAAATGACAACATCCAGATTAAGATGGTGTTTAAAACTCTTTCTAGGGATTTTATGAGCTTTCGAGTTACATATAATCTAAGAAGCAAAGAGTTTGGTCTTATCGAGCTCGTAAGAGAGTTACATGCTTATACACTTATGCTCAATGATGGCCACCAATCTAATGTGGAGGTAAATTTGGCTATTACTTCTAATTCTTGTTTCATGAACAAGAAAAAGAAGAAGCAAAACTCCAATAACTAAGGGCCTTTCAAATTTTTTATCATTTATCTGAAGGTAAGAAAAAAAAAGAAAAGCCAAAGAACCTTAAAAAGTCAAAGTGATTCTATTATGGAAAGGTTGGTCACTTATAGAAGACTTGCAAGGAATTTCTACTAAGGTAAATTGTTAGTGGAAAACTTAAAAGATACTTGGGTCATTGAGTATAAAGCCACTAATTGTGTTTGTGTTTTTTTGTAAGGGTTCAATGAAATGAGAAGTCTGCTTAATAGGAAACTCTAATTAAGAACCGATAATAAGAGCTTGGTATTAGCAAAAGTAGCGAAAGATGTACATATTTATTTTGATAAATTTAGATTTATTTATTTAAAAGACCATTTTTATGTTCCTAGTATTAAGAAGAACCTTATTTTGGTTGTTTGTTTAACTAAAGATTCTTATTCAGTTTCTTTTAGTAAAACTATAGTAATTCAAAAAAGCAAGTTTTTTATATGTTCAAGCAGAATGGATGGTAATCTTTATTTGATCAAACCAAACATGTACTCACTGCTTGACACTAAATTAATGAATAGCTTTAAAAAGTTAATAATTTCTCACTCTAATGAGGCATACCTTTGATTTTTAAAACTTGGTCACATTAGCCAAGAAAGGATTCAAAGATTGCTAAGTGACAATCCATAAGAATCTTTAAAAGAGGTAAGTCTTCTCGAACATGAATATTGCCTTGAAGGTAAAATAACTAAAAGGTCTTTTAGAGCGTGAAGGTACAAGGGCCAAAGAACTTCAGATTGTGCACATTGACATATGTGGCCACATGAACTTCAAAGCATGATGAGGGTATAGGTACTATGTATCATTCATAGATGATTACTCAAGGATTGGATATGTGTAATATATATAACAAATTTCATCCAAGTCCCTTTTCTGATAATCTTGAATATCGAAGATTAAGAACTTAATGGCCACCTTCATTAGGAATGGTTTTTTTTAAATGAACAAGACATTTTCAAAACCTTTTCAGTCATATTTAAATGGTCATAAGTTCACCTGAAAAAAAATGTCATATTTTGATTTGTAATATTGGATATGTAGAATGAATATTTAGGGGAAAATAATCTTTCAATAATTTCTTTTTAAATTTTGAAAATATATCTTTGCAGATGATATCATGATCAAATTTCTCAATTTTAGGAATTTTTTAAGAATTTTTTGTTAAATTTGAGAAATTAACTTTTGTATATTTTTACCAATACTTGTGTGATATTTATGCCAATGTGCACTTTAAAAAATTAGAAATATTCAAGGAAAATTCGTGTTAGCATTTTATACCATAATGTGTCAATTTACTCATTTTAGTAATTAATTTTGAATTTTTTCTAGAAAAATTATCTTGAATTCTGAATTTTCATCTTTACCAATTTGTATATTAGTATTTTGGATAATAGGTTTTATTTAATTCATTTTTATATAAATTTTAATGAATTGGTTGAAACTTTTTAAATTTTAGACTACAAAATTTTCTTTATTTGTAAAATTTTGATGGAATTTTCTTGGATTTGAATTTTAAAATTCTTTAAATATTCACATTTGATCACCATGAAATCAGTTTTTCAAAAATCATTTATTTATTACAAGTCTTAGGATTTTTCTAATTTTCTAAAATATAGAGTCTTCTATTATGTAAAATTTGTTGGGAAAATTTTTCTATGTTTATAATTATTAAAATTCCTCAAATATTATTATTTAATTCATATTAAATCAGTTTTGAAAAATTCAATTTTATTTTATGAGTTTGGCATTTTTTAAAGAATTTTCTCTATTCCAAGATAAGAAATTTTCTACACCATAAATTTTTTATGAGACTTTTTCTGAGTTTATGATTTTTAAAATTCATCAAATATTTTCATTAAATTCAAATTAAGTCAGTTTTTGAAAATTTAATTAATTGGATGAGTTTTGAATTTTTTTATATATATTAATTTTTATCAAAAAAAATTTTCTCATATAATTTTATGAGTTTTGAAGTTCTAATCAATTTTTTTCATTATTTCATTATTGTTAATTTTTTAATTTTATGTTTTATTGTCATTGTTTTAATTTTATTTTAATTTATAACTATTTGCTACTACTTTTATAGAAGCTAGTCTAGTTGATTTTCAACTTATCCCTAACCAATTTAGTTGGTTTTTAATTACCAATTAGATGATGTTATACGCAATCATGACAATATTTTTGAATGACCTTATTCTTGTCAAATTAATGCAAGTCTCATGCTAATAAGGACAAAAATAATAAACTAAATAAATTAAATTTGTTTTTTTTTTAATTTTTTCCTTAGAATTTCAAAGGATTTGGTGATCCTTTTGGCTAAACGTCCCTCTTTATAAAAGGGGGAGGATTTGTTTTCATAAGGGATTTTTTTAGAGGAAGCTTAAAAAAAGAAAAAAGCAAAAGAAAAACACTTGAAAACTTTTAGTTTTCTAAGCTTTGTAAAGATATAAGCTTCATTCTTTTTTTGTTTTTCTTTATTTTTCTTTATTTTCCATCTCATCTAAGATTTAAAACCATGTTAAGCATCATGGATTTTCATCCATATTGAAAGGCTAAACATAGTGATTTTGTATATTTTTTATATTTGATGTTGTTTTTCTTTGTCTTTTTTAATTATTTCTTGATTTTTGCTTGTAAAATATATTGTTGTTGTTGAGATCTTAATTTATTGTACATGTGTGTTGATGTATATGTAGTTTCTTTCTTATTTTCATGTTAATATATGATTAAGCATATTTGTATATTCATGTTCATTTTTATTTTGGTTTAATAATGTTTATTTATGTTCATGATTTTTTATGTTAAAAATGCTTATGTTTGATATTTTTGATTTGGCCAAATTTGATAGGTTTTTTTGATGATGATTTTGTGCATGTTTTTGTAATAATTCCATGTTTTTCTTGTTTTTTATGTTATTTTATAACATTAGTGAACATAAGGATTAACTTGCAAAAATTCCATGCTTTTCTTTCTAAGCTATTTGGGTTTAGCCAAAAGCTTCATGGGTAACTTGGAAACTAGTTTTATGCATTTTATATCATTTTTAGGTATTTTTCACACTTTAAGGGTCATTTTGCAATTTGCAAAGTTTAAGGACTAGTTTGCAAACAAAAGAAAATTTGTTGTTCTATGGTCAAAAGTGATTAACCGAACCTTCATGTGGATGTTCTTCATGATTTACATGCTTATTTTTACCTAATTAATTATATTTTGCAATGATTTTGTTAGTTTGTTTTTATTTAGGCACCTAAGTATAAAATTGAAAAAGTTTAGGGACTCTAAGGGAAATCTAGCATTTTAAGGACAAAATGGTCATCTTCAGCATGAAATCATCCACTTAGATTATTTTAAATATTTTTAGCATTCGATTGGTCCTTCAATGGGGTGTTAAAATATTAAAACCTTTCGTATTCTTTTAGTTCTCCATTAGGATACGAAATGCAATTTTTTTTGAAAATATAGGGGCTTAATGGGATTTTTACAGTCTAGGTTACTTTAAAATCTAAATTACCCATTTAGGGTATTTTAGGCAAAAAAAAACATTTTTTAACACTTTTAGTCAATTTAAGACTAATATTTAATTTTGAGAAATTTAGGGACACATTAGTAATTTTTGTACTTTAGGTCATTTTTGTCATCTAAATTACCCATTTAGAGTAAAAATCATCATTTATTGTCTTTTCATGTCCTTTAGGGTTATTGGGATACTTTCACGTTGAAGGTATACCAAAAAGGTATTTTGGTAATTTTGTTAGAAATGAGTCCGAGGTAGTCATCGGGATGCTTTTATGCCATAGATGTGCATTCGAGATAGGTTCAACCTTCCATAATCATTTTCATGTGTTTTAGGTTTATGGAAATACTTTCACATCGAAGGTATAACCCAAGGGTATTTTTGTAATTTTGCATTAGAACCAAGTCCTAAATGATTACTAGGATATTTTCATTTCAAAGGTAAACATTATGAATAGGTTCATTATTTTAGATTGTTATCGAGTCTAGGATGTTCTATTAATGTTTTTAATAAAATATAAACATTTCTTTTCAGAAAATTAAGGTAATGTCTCCAAGTTAAAATAATACGTAGAGTTTCTCCCAAAATATAAGAGGGGTTCTACGGATTATTTTAATAATGAGATACAATTTTAAAAATGGAAATAGAGATTTTTTGTAAATTTCATAAAAATAAAATCTTTCGTATTTCTCTGGCCCTCCATCGGGATGTAAATGATATTTTGAATTTTAAAATTTTTTGCATTCCTTTGGTTTTCCGTTAGGGTGCAAAAGAGAATGACAAAAAGCTTTCATGTTCTATTAGTCTTCTAGTAGAGTGCATAAGAGATTTTAATCTTCGAATTAAAAAAAAAAAACTAATTTCTTTGATAGGGACTAATAAATTTGCTTCATAAAATATTATTTTTTAGGAATTTATAATTAAACGCTATATGTTGAAACGGAATAAAAATTAAAATTCAAGTTAACACATAATTAATAAGGTATTGATTTTTTAACATCACAAGAGGTCAATTCTTACTTGTGATTGCAAACGACTCTCTGACTTTTTTATGATCTCTGGTATGATCACAGGCATCGGAGTAGGTATTCTAGGGTTTCGTAACCCTCAAAATACAAACTTTGATAGGTGACCAATCATACCTATCCCAAATGAGATTGGTGGCAACTCTAAATAAATAGTCATTTTACAATGACTATTTAAGGTTAAGTTGAGTGAGTGGTTTGACTCGACCACCTAGTCCCCAAAATAAGAAAGTGTTGATAATAATATGGCATATGGAAATATGAGAATATAAAATAGTATTATGTCAACAAATATAGAAGCGAAGGCAATTTAAGTTAGGATTGGTCAGGATTCGTATCCAGGCCTCGTTGCGACAGCTTAGTGACTCCACTGGTATATCTAGAGAGTCGGGCGTAAAATTAATTACATGTTAACTAAATTGCAATCAATTCAATTTTAGTTGGTATTTAGTTTCAAGTTCCTTATTTTAAAGAAATTCATTAGATTATATTTATATTGCACTAATCTTTTTGTGTTTGTTATTTGTCTTTTGGGGATTATGATAATTGGTTTTATTTGTAATGTTGTGTCATAAAAAGGTAAATTTGTCTCTTCACACACACTATGCACATCATGTAGTAGTTTTTCCTCTGTCGGCTAATCCATATTTTAGAAGGGGGTGAAGTAGCTTCGCCTTCGGAGGTGTTAGCCTCTATCTAGGCAGGCAAAAAGCCTACCGAATGTAGATTCCTATGTTTGTCTGAGGTGTTAGCCTTGTTACGAACATGAAAGACACATACACTCAAATTAGACCTATTTTGACATAAATCCATGATGGATAAGGATAGGGTACCTTGTTGGTCCTTTTAGGGGTTGAGGAATTTGAGAACCTAATTAAAGGTTCGTCATAAATCGCATATAGTGAACCATACTAACCTCCTAGTCAAAACCATGCCTGATTTTAGGTGTCACCAAAATTAAAGACACATGAAAGGACAAAGTTATCTCTTTCCCTTTATTTTTATAATTTTTATTTATTTGGATATTTTAATATCATATTTAAATAATTTTTGTTTTTTGTTGATTTAAAATTTATTTATACCTTGTTTAAATAATTTATGATTTTCATCGTTTTGAAATTTCATTTGAATATTTCTTAAGGACACTAACAAGTTTTCTTCTTTTTCTTTTAGCGTATTTTTCTTTCCTCATATGTATATAGGAATGCTTGCTTTAAAAAGAATCCCAACATTGATTGATTTTCATTTAACATTATGGAAGAGCTAGTACATGCATTGATTATTTCCAACGAATTTAATGGGGTTCGTTATGAGTCTAAATTCAACCAAATAAGGGACGACGACTATGTACCAAGAGGTTTTATGTCAAAGCTACCAAAGATTACAAATTTAAACCTTTGCTATAATAATTTGAAAGAGTTGGCTGAAATATGGGATCAGTGGGGAAGTGTAAAGCAAACTTGATTTACAGAAAAATATGGACAAATTGCTCTCTTGCTTAAAATACACACGGATGAATAGTTAGTTAGGGCTATGATTGATTTTGGGATCCATTGTTTTGATATTTTTCATTCAATCAACATGACATGACTTCAACTATGGAAGAAATATCTATTCTTCTTGGGTTTGGGCCATTAGAGAGAGACCCATATATTACAAAGAGCATAATCTAGCCTATTTCTGTAAAAGATTGAGTCAAGTTTTGGATCGTGATTTCAAGTCGACCACCATTACAAAGAGTAGAAAGAGAACACTAGTGTCATTTCATGGCAGTATCTAGAAAAATATATATAAGAGCAATCTAACATTAAAAAGGCTTTGGATGCATTTACTCCTGCTATATACAGGATGGTTTTCTTCCCGAGAGTGTTGGGACATGTTGAGGTGACAGTAGTGGATTTATTTGACCTATTGAAAAAAAACATGCACTTGACTCCACCAATAATAGCTGAAATGATTTGAGCATTCAATGCATATCGAAAAGAAGGTCAACGAAGATTCTTTGGAAGTGCTATGTTATTATACATGTGGGCTCAAAGCCATATCTAGGGTGAAGGGGTAAATAAAGTTAAATCTTACTCTCTAGATTTTGTTCCTCTTCAGGAATTCATCAAAAAAAATGGCCTAAGTTTAGAACCAAGAAATAATAGGTTGAGACACTTAAGAACTTGGCTTTTTCTGAGATAACATGGAGGGCACCGTGGTTTTTGTGAAAATGCTTTATGTATAGGTGTGGTAATCTACTATATGTGCCTTGACTCAACATATGGGCCACCGTGGGTTATGCATCATTATTGGTTCGAAGACAATATGGATCATTGCAATTTATCTCGATGGCTTCAAAATTTGCTGGTGTTGACTTGGAATATCAAGGTGAGGATTATAAAAAGTTGCTTCAGATAGCTACTTTACAATGAGAGAACGGTATGAGTCTGAATTGTATGCATAAACGATAAGACCACTATAGGGTATAATGCTTGGAGGAAAGCTCAGGGTTGTAACATAATCATGCCTAGCTTATAGGACCATTGCTCAAGTATCTATTCAGTCAAAACCTATCATGCCCTATGAGATCAATTTGATTAGGGAGGAAGCTATTAGAGAATAAAGAAGAATAAGTGACAAGAATCATCAACTTCAAGAGGAAGTAGCCTATTTATGAATGAAAATAGAAGCAAAAATAAGAGAAGTCAAAAACGTGGAAGAAAAGTACAACCTAATAAAGAATGAGTAGGTTGAACGTATCTAGAAAATGAAATTTACCAGGATATTCAAGAGTTCTAATAGCTTTGCTAAGTGGATGACGGAAGAAATATGCAAGCCTAATGAAAAGCTAAAAGTATGGAATACTAAAGCTCTAGAACGAGTAGCTAAACAAACTATTTTTTAAAGAGAAAGAAGAAAGTATGATGATATCCATATCCATCTAAGAAGGTCTACTGAAAAGAATAGATGACTTCAAGCTACCTTAGATCAAGTGCATATAAAGATATCTCAATTGCTATAGGAAAGATAAAGTCTCGCTTCAACTATTATAGAGATGGGAGATGATATTTGTGCCTGGGTGCAAGCCTACTAGAATCTAAACGTATATTAGGTTGATAGACTATGGTGGGTCAAAAATAATGGTAGATGATCGGCAACTAACTCTTTTGGCTAACAAATATATATAGATCATTTTACAACATAGATCCATCAAGTTGGCATCCAAGCAAGGAAATAGTGGAAAGGATTAGAGACTAACATATTTAAATTAATCCTCTAAGATAATACAAGCATGTTGGACTTCAATTTTTGGATTAGGCTTAAAGAAAATATGATCAAGTTAGGAATTTTCTTGGTTGTAATCCCTACATGATAAACAATATGAATATGCAATTTTTCACAAAGTTAATGGAAAATTTCTGAGTTTCGAATCTTTAGTTAAAGTAAACGTTCCTCCAAGTGCATTTATACATTCACATCATAAATACATTATACACATATACGTACATTTTCATATATTCATTAGTAAATTTATAATTTAAAAAAATTTGGAATTTTTCTTAAGATTTTAAAATTACAAATCAAGGGAGATCCACCAAACAGCAATTTACTTATCACTATTGCACTAGATCTAGAGCATGGTTGAGGACCAATTAGCGAGATTAGAAAGGCTTAAAGAAAACCAATGTCAATCCAAAGAGATTATGATCAGGAGGTAGGAGGAAATGCAAGCTCAAATAACAAGATTGATGGAGTTGCTCATAGCAAGAGAGTCAGTATGTCAGCCTAAAGGTATCGTTGTTATTCTTGCCAGGATATTCGAGGGATGTAGCCTGAGAAACCAATAGCTAATACTCAAGAAACTCAAACATGCCAAATATGCAACTAAATATCTCTTAAGCTACACGACCTCTAGTTAATGTTATTAACCTAAAGCTCTCTCTCAAGTAATAGATACAAGAGCTACCCCTATACAATAAGAGTCTACAACTCATACTACAAAAAAAAAAGACAAAAGCAAAAAGGCAAAATTGAAATAGAAATTGAGAAAAAAACTACAGCTTGTGGAAAGGAGACTTAAAGCCATAGAGAAAGATGAGCTTTATACCAACATAGAAGTTAATGATCTTAGTTTGGTTCTAGATTTAGTCTTACCGTCAAAATTTAAAATGCTCGAGTTTAAAAAATATAAGGGCACCACTTCCCCATAAGCTCATGTCAAGATATTTATCCAAAATATGGTAGGTTATTCACATGATGACAAGCTTTGCGTTCACTACTTTTAGGAAAGCTTAACTAGGTCAGCATTAAATTAGTATAACAGTTTTGACTTGTAATCAGTTCCAGTGCTGGTCGGATCTAGCTAATGCACTTTTATAACAATATAAGAACACGGCTGAATAGGTTACTAATAGATTAACCCTTCAAAATATGGAAAAAAAAGTTTATGGAGTCTTTTAAAGAATAAACCCTAAGGTGGAGAGACGTAGCTTCTCAAGTGCTCCTTTAATTGAGAAAAAAATGACCATGTTTTTTGTAGGCATTTTATGTCATCCATACTATGATAAGTTGTTGGGAAATGCAACCAAGAATGTTTTTGGAGAAATGATTAAAGCTATCTTAGAGGTAGGAAAGATCATGATAAGTAATCTCCTATTGCAAAGAAAACCTGACCTACTCTAAAGAAAAAAGAAACTTTATCTACCAATTATGTTAGCCAACCCTTTCATCAAGAGTTTCAGCCCTTTTACTAAAACCAAAGTCAACAATCCTAGAACACCATACCTTTTAATACACCAAACCTTCAACCTTATTAATGCTCAAAGCATTACCCTGAATCATCCTCAAAACCAAACACAGACTAATCCAAATCAACCAAACAACCAGTCTAGACCTTGTTATGAGCCTTTCTTTATTCTTACAAAGAAATATTTAATAAGCTTTTAGAGGCTCGATTAGTGGTTCCACTCTTTACAAAACCATACAGAGGTAACTTACCTAACTGGTATAACCCAAATGCCTACTATGACCATCATGCAAAGCAGGTCATCTAATTAAAAATTTTATCACTTTTAAAAACAAGGTCCATAGTCTTCTTGAAAGAGGAGCTTTTAAATTTGATACAGCCTCAGGACCCAATATAGCGACAAACCCTCTACCTAACTATCTCGAGCCAGGGTTAATGCCCTAATTGCTAGATGCTAGACTAATTATAAGACATTGCTCAAAGACACCTAACCTTACGAGACTGAGGAGATTTAACAATAGAGAACTACCAAGATCAAGTAGATGAATCAGTCGCAAACACAATTAAGGAATAGCTGAGTGAAAAAGTGATAACTCCACTATTCACTAAGAATAATGTAGTGTTGCCACTAGGGAGATCATCCTATGGCGTAATCGACATATTAAAATGGCATTAGCTAAAAAGGATATGTTAAAGGTTAAAACCCTAATGGAAAAAGTTTGGACTATTCTCATTGATTGCAAAATCCTTAGTCAAAATCAGGAATATGAAAATTGCCAATTAAACTCTAACCTAAACTTTGGCAAGTTTCATGCTGTTTAGGGGCATAGTTTACAAAACTACTTATATTTTTTGGTTTTAATTCAAAAAATGATGGGCAATGGTGAGGTTGAATTTTCTACAAAAATCATTGCACATGAAAAAAAAGTCAATATGACTAATGAAGGGCCTCAAAACTATCATATAGGGTTGATCTTCCATTGATCATTTTTTGCAATAAACCAAAAACCATCCCTCTTAAGAATGAAACCACCCCAAAGCTTATCATTTGAACTCTTAAATCTTTTCCATAGAAGGATAATAAGCAAGTGCCTTGAAGATATGGTGTTGGAGTAGTAACTTCAAAAGCCTTGACAAGTCAACTAGCAGTAGTTAAAAAGTAACTCCAAAAGTGGATGTGTCCACACGTAAAAAGTGGCAAAGCTGCTGTTAGATAAAAAATAAAAAGGCAGTAGCTATTGAAGATAATCCCATGGAAATTTAGGAACTTGTAAATGAAAAAGATACTGCTGAGATTTTAAAATTCATAAAGCATAGTGAGTAAGTATTATGGATTAGTTAAAGCAATAGCCAGTAAATATTTCTATGTTAGTATTATTGCGTAGTTCTTAAACTCATAGAAATGCTTTAGTAAAAGTTCTTAATCAGGCTTGTCTCACCAGTTGGATCATCTGGTGAATAATATTGTTACTGATAATTTTATTTTCTTTAATGATGATGAGATCCCTCTAGGTGGGAATCAAAACTCTTTATATAACAATTAGTTACATTGGGACTATACTTTCTAAAGTGCTTATTAACAATGGTTTAGCGTTGAATGTCATGCCATGGATTACTTTATCCCAATTGCCAGTAGATTGTAGCTAGCTTAGGCACAATCAAATAATGGTGAAAGCTTTTGATAGCACTAAAAGAGAGATCAAATTAATTATTTTAATTCCTTTAATTATCAGCCTTTGTCTCATTGAAGTAGAATTTCATGTATTAGATATTGCCCCTGCATACAACTATCTTTTAAGACAACCCTATATATACTCTACCAGTGCTGTACCATCTTATTTTCATTGAAAAATCAAGTTATAGTTGATAATAAGTTAGTTAGCATATTCAGGGAGGAAGATATAATTGCCATTATTTCCACTGATGCTCCTTACATTGAAACAAATGCTAATGTAGAAAAATGCTCATTTAGAGCATTTAAAGTTATCAATGTTATTTTTATTGCCAATGGATCTCCATTTTTGAGCTTCACCTCTCTATAAGCACTCATATGGGTTTGAAGCTTGCAATAGGAAAAAGTTCTCGAGCAAGAAAAGGGCTTGGTAAATGCTAACAGATAATAAATTGATCTATCTAAATGGCTGGTAAAAGAGATAGGTATGGATTAAATTATAACCCTAAAAAAAATAATTAAAAAAAGAGTTAAATGAAAAAAAATCAAATTAAGCTTCAGTTCTTTATATTTTTTTTAAAGTAAACCTTTTGCTCTGGTGGAGCCCTTAGTCCATTATTCAAGGAAAAGAAATAAGTGATGATAGAATGGTGATCATTCTAAGTTTTGAATATTTGCAAGCGAATGCAATTGAGTTAGATAACGAAAAGTCAAGGAATAGTCATAGGATTTGTCCTTACCCTCTTGGATATGTCTAGACAAATTAAACTATTACTGAGAGAACTAAAGTGTCTAGGTTTAATCCAAAGTAATTTAAAAACTCACATCATTTATTTTGCCCATAACATATTAGAATCTTTTTGTAAAGGGCCTAAAATGTCATATCATCATCTTTAGAAATGAAATGCATAAACCTTTTGTACATATATTCATTCTCTTTCATATCCATATTCTTTTTCGCTTTCACACTCACATTGAATTATCCCATTTTTCTTGTTTGCCCATTTTTTCTTTGTTTACTTTTACAAATCTCTTAATCAAAAAGAAGGGGATGGCCTCTTTTAGGATTCAAAAGGTAATTTTGACTAGTCCATTTGTTTGAATAAGGATGATCTCGAAAAAAATTTCAATGATTGCACTTTGATGCCTGATTTGTTAAAATTAATTGAGTAAAATGATGGGTGAATAATGCCTTACAAAGAGCTCATGAAAATTATAAACTTAAGGGATAAGGATGACATAAAAGAAGTTAGAATTAGAATTATTATCATGTCTGCCACTAAAGTAGAATTGATAAGTCTACTTCAGGAATTCCATGATGTTTTCGCATGGTCATATCAAGACATGCCAGGCTTAGACCTAGAAATAGTGGGTCATAAGCTACCATTAAAATCAAAATGTAAGTCAGTTCAACAGAAATTGAGGAGGACGGAGCCTAAAATACTGTTGAAAATTAAAGAAGAGGTGAAAAAACAATTTGGTGCTGGATTTCTTAAAGTCGGAAAGTATCCGAAATAGGTTGCTAACATTGTTTCGGTCCTTAAGAAATATGGAAAAGTTAGAATATGTGTGGACTACTAGGATTTGAATCGAGCAAGTCAAGAGGATAATTTTTCTCTCCCTTATATTGACACATTAGTTGATTATACTACAAAAAAATTATTTGTTTTCTTTCATGTATGGATTTTTGAATTACAACCAGATTAAATGGCACCTAAAGGCATGGAAAAAATAACTTTTGTCATCATTTAGGGCACTTTTTGTTATAAAGTGATGCCATTTAGGCTAACAAATATAGGGGCAACTTATCAAAGGGTTATGGTCACTTTATTTCATTATATGATGCATAAAGAAATTAAAGTATATGTTGATGACATGATTGCTAAGTCTCTTCGGGAAGAGAGACATGTCACAGATCGGCGAAAACTGTTTGAACAACTTAGAAAATATCAATTAAAGTTGAACCTAGCAAAATGTACTTTTGAGGCAAGGTTAGAGAAGTTATTGGGTTTTATCATAAGTGAAAAGAGGATTAAGGTTGATCTTGATAAGATTTGAGCCATTCAAGAATTACTGCCTCCATGCATGCTAAAAGAAGTTTCCTCGAAAGATTAAATTACATTACCTATTTTATTTCCTAACTCACGAATAAATGTGATCCAATCTTTTAACTTCTCCAAAAACAGAACTTAAGAGAATGGGATAAAGAGTGCTAAATGGCTTTCAAAAGGGTTAAACAATGTTTGGCAAATCCTTAAGTCCTTATACCATTAGTCCTAAAGTGCCTTTTTATACTATACTTTTTGTGTTTGAGCAGTCAATATGTTGTTTACTAGGGCAACATGACGAGATTGGAAAGAAAAAAAGGTTTATTTATTATCTCAACAAGAAGTTTTTGGAATATGAGGTAAATTATTCCCAAATAGGGAAGATATGTTGTTTTGTAGTTTGAACTACAAAAAGGCTCAAGCAATATATGCTATATCATACTACTTAGTTGATTACAAAGATAGATCCAGTTAAATAGCTTTTTAAAGCTCTAGCATTGTATGAAAGAATAGTAAGATGGCAAGTTTTATTATCAAAAAATGATATAATTTATGTGAGCCAAAAAATAGCTAAAGGAAGTACTATTATCAAATTTTTAGAAAGCCATGCCCTGGATGATTATCAGTCATTAGATTTTGATTTTCCTGATGAAAATTTGATGAATGTTTCTATTGAAAAAGAAGGGTATTGAATTGAGAAACTAGAATGGAAAATGTATTTTGATAGGGCCTCAAATGCTTTAAGACATGGGATTTAAGCAATTTTTATATCCCCTCAAGATAATCATTATCTTTTTACCACCAAGTTAGATTTTTTATTACACAAAAACATGGCAGATACAAAGCACATGTTATGGGACTTCATAAAGCCAGTGAAAGAAATGTTCAAGTATTGAAAGTTTGCAGTGACTCAGCCTTGGTGATTTATCAACTAAGTGAGGGGTGAAAATTTTGCAATTTAAGGTTGGCACAATATAGTAAGTGGATTATTAAATTATTATAAGAGTTTGAAAAGGTGGATTTTATCCATTTGCCTTAAAATAAAAATTAAATGGTAGATGCTTTTGCCACCTTTGCCTCGATGTTTAAGGTGAATGGGAAGGAAAAAGTAATCTTAATTCAAATGAGATTGTTTGAATCCCCTGCATATTGTCATGATGTCGAAGCTAAATTAGATGGTTGTCCATGGTATTATGATATTAAAAGTTATCTTAAGAATAAAAAAATCCACATAATGCCTTTAGAAATAATAATAAAACCTTAAGAGGGGTAGTGATGAGCTTCATTCTAGACAGTGGGATCCTTTACAAGAAACACTACCATCAAACATTACTAAGATGCGTGGATACTCCTAAAGCATAAAAAATTTTGGAAGAAGTACATGAAGGAGCTTATGGAATTCATGCTAATGGGCGTAAAATGGCAAGACAAATTATGAGATCGGCTACTTCTAGATGACTATGGAAGGCGACTATATTAAGTATGCCCTAAAATGCCATAAATGCCAAATCGATGCAGATAAGATTCATGTTCTATCTTTATAGCTACACGTTATCACTACTGCATGGCCCTTCTCTATGTGGGGCATGGATGTTATTGGGATAATGACCCCTATAGCTTTAAATCATCATCATTTTATTTTAGTGGTTATAGACTATTTCACAGATACGTTGAAACTACTTTTTACACAAATGTGACGAGGTCGATAATGATCAAATGCATAAGGACAAATATTATTTATCATTTTGGAATACCCAAAAAGATCATAACTGATAATGCTTCCAATTTGAATAATAAATTGATGATGAAGGTTTGTACCCAACTTGAGATCTCTCACCATAATTCAGTAACATATCACCCAATGATGAATGGAGCAGTGGAAGCAGCCAATAAAAATATTAAAAAGATTGTGTCAAAGATAGTAGAGACTTATAGAGATGGGCATGAAAAACTCTTTTTTGCATTTTGAGCTTATCAAACTTCAGTTTGGACCTCTACCGAGGCAACACCTTACTCGTTGATTTATGGCATAAAAGTTATTTTACTAATTAAAGTTGAAATCCCCTCATTCAGGGTGTTAATGGGAACCAAATTAGAGAAAGTTGAATGGGTCCAATATTGCTATGAATAGTTAAAGTTTATTGAATAAAAGAGGTTATGAGCAATCTAGCATGGATGAATGTGTCAAAGAGAATGATGAGAGCCTATGATGAAAAGCTCTACCCAAGGCAATTTCATAAAGGGGAGTTAGTATTAAAAAAGATCCTTCCAAGCAAAAAGATCCATGCTGTAAATAAGTTCGAAATTGAGAAGGTCTCTATGTGTTTCAAAAAGTATTTTTCGGTGAGGTATTAATTATAGCAAAAATGGATGGACACACTCTATCCAATCCTATTAATACTAATAATATAAATATTATGCTTAAAAGGGCCATTTAGAAAAAAAAAAAAAAGAAAGAAAACAAAAAAAAAAGAGAAAAAGCAAAAAAAATAAAAAAAAAGAAAAATAAATATTGTAGAAGGAAGAGGCCTCAAGTTGAAAACCCAAAGAGGGTAGCTTAAGGGTAAAAGGATATGTGAAATGAAATTCGTTAAAAGCTTAAGACAAAAAAAAAGAGGCAATATGCAATTAAATACATCTTCAAAGAGATTGATCCATGTAAGAGTAGTGTTTTGTTCAAGAAACACTTCTGAAGAATTGAATGAGAGATTCCAACTACCTGAATAAGACCAATTTTGTTTTATATGTTGACTATACTCTTATTAAAGAAGAAAACCTAATATTGTATTTTTTCCCTTCCTTTGAATATAACTACGTGTCTTTATTCATACTTTTTTCACTCTTTTATTCATACCCTTGTCATTTCCATTTGTACATTTGTTAATTTTACCTTTGTCATTCCTTTGTTGTGTGCATATATTTTTGATAAATGATGGTTGACATTTTAGAAATAAATACCGAAGAGATTTCTTTGCATTACTTTAGATTGAGTTTAAACATTATAGGGACTTTAGTTACCATTTCAATTCTTTATGTATTCTAGGAAGGGTTAAAATGCATTGATAAAATGGTTGAGTATCATCAAAGAAAAAAATTTAAAATTCATGACTAAAGGATATTTCTGATAAGAGGAAAATAAATTCTACATAATAAGCTTCAAATACAGGCATCATCAACCTTATTCACCTCGTTTGATCACAGAGAGCTTTAGACTCGAGTATTATTAGCCTTGTTTCCTTTACTTAAAGAAAAGCATCTTCATAACATTTTCTAAAAATGCCTTCAGCTCTGAGTATTAGGGTAGGTTCATTTTGCCTATACTATCTCTTATGGATACCTTTAAATAGAGGTTTGGGTGACTTTTTTACCTAAAAAGAAATATAAATATTTGTAATATTTTTTTAGAAATGCCTTTAACTTTAAGAAAAAGCATACATTCAAAATAGAAAGATATTTTAGGAATAGTTTCTACAATATGCATGCATTTGTATTTAATAACTTGCATGAAAAGTTAAAGTTGACGTGAAAAAAGAATGATGATCATGCTTATTCTTTTAAAATCAAAAGGTAACTCCCTTATCTTTTCAAATTGATGAAACATCAAATGTTATCCCAAACCTCTTAATTGTTGATTTATTAATTTTGTCCCAGTTAACCTCTTTTATTTGTTGACCTATCAGTTTTATCCTGATCAACCTTTTTCATTTATTGACATGTAGGTTTCATCTCAATCAACCCCTACCTATGTTAACTTATTGGTTTTATCTTGGTCAACTGTCTTTATTGGTTAACTTGTAGGTTTCATCTCGGTCAACCCTTACTTATGTTGAATTATTGGTTTTGTCTTAGTTAACTCTTTTTATTTGTTAGCTTATAGATTTTATCCCGGTCAACCTTTACCTTTATTGACTTATTAGTTTTGCCCCAGTTAACCTTCATAATTTGTTGACTTGTTGTTTTATCATAGTCGACCTCTTTCATTTGTTGACTTATCAATTTTGGCCCGATCAACCTTCTTTATTTCTTGACTTGTTGGTTTCATCCCATCAACCTTTTTCATTTGTTAACTTATTGGTTTTGGCTCATTGACCCTTTTATTCGTTGGTTTCCTGATCAACTTTTTCATTCGCTAGCATGTCAGCTTTGTCCTTATTAATCTTTACCTTTGTTGACTTATTGGCTTTTTCTTAGTCAAATTTTCTCATTTGTTGACTTATTGATTTCATCTTAGGCAACTCTTTTTCATTTGTTGACTTCTCGATTTTGTCTCGAGCAATATCTTTTATTTGTTGGCTTATAGGTTTCATCATGATCAACCTTTTTATTCGTTGACTTATCGATGTTGCCTTGGTTAACCCATTCATTCATGGAATCGTAGGGTCCTAATTAACTTTTTTTGTTGCCTAATATGGTTTTATCCTAGTCAAACCCTTTTAACTTATGCTTCACCCTAGTTATCGTTTTACTTTAAAGTCTTATCCTTGTCTAATTAGTTTTATGTTTATTATTAGTCTAGATTATTTTTCAAAGCTTGATGACCCAAAGGAAATTATGTTTATTTGGTCTTTGCCCTGTTCTTGATTCTTAGCAATGGTTAAAGAGGGGTAGCTATAGACCTTAAATTTTATCCAGGTCCTTTTTTGATAATCTTGAATTTTTGAGATTAAGAACTTAATGGCCACCCTCGTTAGGAATGATTTTTTTAGATGAACAAGACATTTGCAAGACCTTTTTAGTGATGTTTAAATGGTTGTACGTTCACGTGATAGAAAAAGTCATATTTTTATCTCCAATTTGGGATATGCAGAATGAATATTTAAGAGAAAACTATTTTAATAGGTTTTTCAAATTTTGAAAATCTATCTCTGCGGATGATGCATGATAAAATTTCCCACTTTTAGGAATTTTTTGAGAATTTTTTGTTAAATTTAGGAAATTAACTTTCGTATATTTTTATCAATACCTGTGTGGTATTTATGCTGATGTGCGCTTTGAAAAATTAAAAATATTCAAGGAAAAATTCATGTTGGCATTTTATACCATAAGGTATCAGTTTGCCGATTTTAGTAATTAATTTTGAATTTTTCACAATATAGTGAGCATTGTACTCATAAAATTTTTTTGGTAAAATTATCTCGAATTCTGGATTTTCATCTTTACCATTTTGTAAATTAGTATTTTGGATATGTCGCAACGTACCCCGAGGTGGATCCTCGCGGATCTATGGGTGTATATGACTTAAATTTTTTTTTAACTTTGGAATGTTTACTTGACTAAGACTTTTCCCTCACGATTTGATGAGAATGAGAAAGTATAGATTCTTGACTTGTGATACAATGAAAGAGACCATAAGACAAATCACTCATCTTATTGGCCTCAGATGACCATCATAAAATGGCCAACACTTAGAGCACCACCGATCATTTTGGGCTATGCATGATCGAATGCCTATGGAAACCTATGATTTGAGTTACGAAACTCAAAACATCAATCCTGTGGTCTACATAATACAAAGATTCATCGTTTGGGTCGGTGAGTTGGTTAGCATGATGAGGTACGAACCTCTTCGCGATGCCCGAAATCAATACCTTACTAGCTATATCTTATTTTGGTTTTAATTTTTCGACCTTAACTTGTCATTATTTCGATATAACCCTTTTTAATGCATGAATCTTATAGAAATACAAATCTAGGTTTTGATGAAAAGATTTAATCTCATATACACCTTGGAGAGATGGGGAATATAAAGATTTTCAATAAAATAACCTTTGGATTTTACTTTAAAAAATGGAATATTCCACTTTAGGCACTAGAAAGATACCCACGTGGAATATTACCCTTTGTTTTATTGGAAATGATTGGAAAACATGATTGCAAATAATCATCACAGAGAAATATGTTAGTAGGGCAATAAATGAAGTAACATGATATGGATTATTCAATGCAATGATAAAGAAAACAGATTGACTATTGGAATTTATCTCGCAATTGGCATCAATTATTTGGGGATAATCAAATTGATAATTTTCGAGATGCATATGGGTTTCTTGCTTAAACGAGATTTATTTGACGTATTCATGGATATCAAAAAAAGAGAAAAATTTAATTATAGTTAAAAGACAGGATTAAAGTATCCTTTCCAAAAAATAGGGTTGGAGTATCCCCGTGGATGATGAATAATTTTGATGAAGGAAGATGTTTTGTTAGGTTGATAATTTTGAAAAATGGGGTGGGAGTATCTTTTCAGAAAGTCAGGGTTGGAGTATCACCATGGATGACAAATCATTTTACAAAGTAAGAATTTTTTTAGATCTTGACAAATTTGAAGAGTGGGCTTGGAGTCTCCCCTTAGAAGATTGGGTTAAAGTATCCTTAAAAGTGACATGTCTGACACTCTTTAGAGAAGTCAAGTTGGAAAACTTAAGTTGACAAAACTTGAGCATTTTGACAACTTTTGGCAAAAAAAATTATTGTGAATAAGGATGGTAAAGATGTAAAATATGTTTATGTAATGATATGAGCCTATGGGAGGTCAAAGCATGTTCTCAAGTATGATCGGGATGATACAGAGACATTCAAATATCTCGAGACAAAATTCAGGAAAACAACTCAATTTTGACCATTGCCAAAAATAAGGGATAACATTGCGCTATCCTACTTCCTGAATTTGTTCTAAATTTGTTTGAAGGCTTTAGAAGGTGGACAAGATACCATTAGAAAGGTAACTCAACGAGGGTCAACCTAAAAAATATTTGCAATATCCTAAAGAGTCACATTTTGGGGTAGTAAATTTTCAAGTTTGAATTAATTTTGCCACTGGTGGAGCATATGAGGGGCAAGGTGTGTCAAGATTTGAAAAATCATTCCAGACTCATTTGGTATCAAAAAATTGCAAATAATACCTTTCCAAAAACAAAATTTTATGAATTTTTTAGGAAAAATCTTGGACGGATTTGGAAAACTCGTTTAGCAGGCCTGAAGGCCCAACCAGAATATGTGTTATTGATTCTAAGGGTTCTAGATAGTCTAAGTTTAAAAAATCATAATTCTTTTATCCTGACAGATCCAAAGGTGAATAGGACATTTTTTAAAGATAATTTGACATACTTTGAAAGAAAAATATCAAAAAATTCATAAAAACCATTTGGGATTTGAAAATGATTTTTAATTTGTAATAGTGATGCTACTAGTAGGGAACAAGGCAAAGTAGGGGATATTTTTTATTTTTATTTGTGTTTTTGGGTCCAAACTTGAGTCATCGACATTCGAACATCCATGACTAAAGGGAAAGAATGGCATGAGCATCATAAACTCACTTGCATAGCCTCAGAGTAGTTTGGGATGATGAAACAACCCATTGGTCATACCACTCTAGGTTTTGACTAAAAAACAAGGCACGAACATTTTGAAAATGAGTGCAAGGCCATTTTTGTTGGAAAATCAAAAGATTTGAGCTCGTTTAACCAATATTCCGGATCTGAAAGACTTAATTTTCCCTAAGATTTTTTTCTAACTTTAAGGAAAATGCTAAGTCCATGCTAATCCTCATTAGTTGAGGTTAACATGCTTGGCTTAGGGAAATTTTGAAAATCAATTTTTGACAGTCATCAAACATGCATTTTGACAAGGGGAAAATAAGAAACATATAAGGGGATGGCACATAACATGAATGGGGATGTTAACTTCACCAATGGTCTAGACAAAAAAAGTGTTATGCATTTTGACAAGAAAATGTTATGGATGCTAAAAATGATAAAGATGCATGCAAGCTAATGTGTAAATATACTTGAAATGTGTTAAGCTAATGATTCCTACATGGATTAAGGATAACAAGATGCATAGATATGGCATAAAATGCATGAGCAAGAGCTATCAAATTAATGAGAATGAAATAAGGCATTTTACACATCAAAAGGGTATTAAGCATCCAAATCCTAAACTACCATAACCAACAGCCATAATAATGCATGATAATCCTCAGAGGGTGATGGAAACATGGAGAGCTCACTAAAATGATAAAGGTGCTGAAAAACAAAAAATGAAAGTGATAAAATAAAAAGTTATACTAATAAGACTTTAGTTTTATCCAAATAGTTAGAGCAGCAGAGATGGCTTGAATTTTCCTCTTTTTCTTCTTGTTAAAGAGCACAAAAAAGAGAGAAACAATGAGCTTTTGGTTCAGGTATGGATGAAGATGATTTTTAGAATGTGTAATGGTTGGGAATAAGTGTTTTAGTCTATTTTTGGGTGGTGAGTTAAAAGCTACGAGATTTTGGTTTTCTTGATGTAGGAATGTGTTTTGGAAGCTAAAACAAGCTGGAATCTAACCTTTTTTTAGCTGAGATATAAGTGATCTATTTATACCGACATTTTGAAGCTAATTTAGAGGTGTTTTTGGTCATTTCTCAAGGGGGACAAAATTATGTCAGCTTGGTGGCTATAGAGTGGCTGTAAGAGCAACTTGCTGCCAATGTGATGGAATAGGGTGGCTAATTTAAATACTGAAATGATTTTCCAACCAATAGGGTGGTTGATGGTGATCTTGGTCAACAAACTAGGGAGTAGGATAATCATGTGATATTGACCTTTTTGATCTAATTTAGACTTCAAAAAAATGTTTTGATTAGTTTAAAAGTCCAAATTCATGATCTGATATGGGTTTTGATCTTTTTTGATGCAAAGAAGTGAGTTAAAATCAAGTTTTGGATCAACAGTGGACGAGTCAAAAATGCCAGGATCGTGGAAAATGGCCTATATGTATCAATACGTTGCAGAATGTATCGATACATTTAGTCCAAAAACCTTTAGTGTTTCGATACAATGATCATTATATCGATTCTATGAACCATTGTATAGATACATGTTGCTATGTATCGATACATTTCTTTACAGAATGCATCTTTTGGACTTGGCATGGCCTAGTATTGATACGTGAGCTCTTATATCAATACAAAGTTTATGTATCAATACATTTACATGTTGTATCAATACAAATAGGGACATTTCAAACTTTTGGCATGTTGGACCATTGTATCGATACATGAGAACCATGTATCAATACATTCAAGCAAAATTGTGAATTTTCTCATATCTATTGTACGCGGACACCTTGAACTATATCCTTTAATGCCATATCTTTGCATTTACCTTTGATATGATCCATAGGCCTTCTTAACCTCCTCAAAATACATTTTGCTGGGCGACAATCATTGCCCCTGCTCACATCCATGTGCCAAATTGCTAAAAAAGAACCAGACAAAATAAGGTATCTACATGATAATAGGTTTTATTTAATTCATTTTTATATAAATTTTAATGAATTCTTTGAAACTTTCTTGGTTTTAAAATATAAACTTTTCTTTATCTATAAGATTTTAGATGGAATTTTCTTAGGTTTTGAATTTTAAAATTTTTTTAAATATTCACATTTTTATCATCATTAAATCAGTTTTTCAAAAATCATTTATTTATCATAAGTTTTATGATTTTCTTATTTTTAAAATATAAGATTTTCTATTTCGTTAAATTTATTGACAAGATTTTTCTAGGTTTGTAATTTTTAAAATTTCTTAAATATTATTATTTAATTCATATTAAATAAATTTTGAAAATTTTATTTTTATTTTATGAGTTTTGAATTTTTTTAAAATTTTTCCTATTTCTAAGATACAAAATTTTCTACATAGTAAATTTTTTAGGGTGCTTTTTTTGAGTTTATAATTTTTAAAATTCATCAAATATTTTTAGTAAATTCATATTAAGTCAGTTTTTGAAAATTTAAGTAATTGAATATGTTTTGAATTTTTTTATATGAATTTTTATTTGAAAAATTTTTCTCATATAATTTTACGAGTTTTGAAGTTTAAATTAGCTTTTTTCATTATTTCATTTCCAAAATTTTGTTTATAATAATTATTTTTTTAATTTTATGTTTTATTATCATTATTTTATTTTTATTTTAATTTATGATTATTTGCTAATAGTTTCATGGAAACTAGTCTAGTTGATTTTTCTAGCTTATCCCTAACCAATTTAGTTAGTTTTGAATTACTAATTAGATGATATTATCTAGGCAATCATGGCAATATTTTTAAACGACCTTAATTGCTTGTCAAATTAATGCAAGTTTGATCTTTTTATGCAAATAAAGACAAAAATAATAAATTAAATTATTTTTTTCGTTTCTTTTTTCTTGGAATTTTAGCCAAGATGTTTTGGTGATCCTCTTGGCCGAACTTCCCACTTCATGACAAGAGGATCACCAAAACATCTTGGTTGAACCTCCTCTTTTACACTTGAAATTTTTAGTTTTCCAAGCTTTGTTAAGGTTTTATTCTTTTTTTTTGCTTTTCTTCATTTTTCATCTCATTTATGATTCAAAACCATGTTGAGGCCAATGGATTTTCATCCATGTTGAAAGGCTAAACATGGTGATTTTGTACATGTTTAATATTTAATGTTGTTTTACTTTGTTTTTTTAGTTATTTCTTGATTTTTGCTGGTAAAATATGTTGCTCTTGTTAAGATCATAAATTATTGTGCATGTGTGTTGATGTAAATGTAGTTCCTTTTTTTATTTTGCATGTTAATATATGATTAAGCATATTTGTATGTCCATTTTTATTTTATTTTATTTTATTTTGGTTTAATAAGGTTTATTTATGTCCATGATTTTTTATGTCAAAGCATGCTTATGTTTGATATTTTTGGTTTGACTGAATTTGATAGGTTCTTTTGGTGATGATTTTGTGCATATTTTTGTAATAATTCCATTTTTTCTTGTTTTTTATGTCATTTTATAACATTAGTGAACATAGGGACTAATTTGCAAAAATATGTAAACTTTTTTAGGCTGTTTTTGGGTTTGGTGAAAAGCTTCATCGGTAACATGGAAACTAATTTTGTGTATTTTATATAATGTTTTAGGTATTTTTCACACTTTAGGGGTCATTTTGTAATTCTACTATGTTTAAGGACTAGTTTGGAAAAAAATAAAAAGTTTTTGTTTTATGGTCAAAGGTGTTTGATCGAACCTTCATATGGATGTTCTTCATGATTTACATATTGATTTTTACCTAATTAATTATATGTTGTAATGATTTAGGTTGTTTTTTAAATTTAGGCACTTAAGTGTAAAATCAAAATTAGGGGCTTTTAGGGAAATCTAGTATTTTTAGGACAAAATGGTCATCTTTAGCACAAAATCACCCACTTAGAGTATTTTAAATATTTTTAGCATTCTATTAGTCCTTCAATGGGGTGCTAACATATTAAAACCTTTGTATTCTTTTGGTTCTCCAATAGGATACAAAATGCAATTGTTTTTAAAAAAGTTTATGGGGCTTAATGGCATTTTTGCATTCTAGGTTACTTTAAAATCTAAATTACCCATTTAGGGTATTTTGGGCAAAGAAAACATTTTTAGCTTTTATAGTCAATTTAAGACTAATATTTAATTATAAGAAATTTAAGGACCTATTAACAATTTTTGTACTTTAGGTCATTGTTGTCATCTAAATTACCATTTAGAGTAAAAACCATCATTACTTGTCTTTTCATGTCTTTTAGGATTACTAGGATACTTTTATATCGAAGGTATACCCTAAGGGTATTTTGATAATTTTCCTTGAATCGAGTCTTAGGTAGTCATCGGGATGCTTTTATGCCAAAGATGTGTATTTAAGATAGGTTTAACCTTCTATAATCATTTTAGTGTCCAGTAAGGTTACCAGGATACTTTTACGTCGCAGGTATACCTGAAAGACATTTTGGTAATTTTGCTATAATCGAGTCCTAGATAGTTATCAAGATGCTTTTATGCCAAAGCAGTGCATTTAGGATTGGTTCAACCTTCCATAATTCTTTTCATGTCTTTTAGGGTTATTGAAATACTTTCACATCAAAGGTATAACTGAAGGGTATTTTTGTAATTTTGTATTAGAATCAAGTCTTATATGAGCACTAGGATATTTTCATTTAAAGGTACACATTAAGAATAGGTTCATTATTTTAGATTATTATCGAGTCTAGGAGTTTTATTAACTTTTTTAGTAAAATATAATTTTTCTTTTTAGAAAATTAAGGCAATGTCTCCAAGTTAAAATACTACATGGAGTTTCTCCTAAAGTATGAGTGGTTATATGGATTATTTTAATAATGAGTAACCTTTTCAAAGTGGAAATCAAGTTCTTTTTGTAGATTTTGAAAAAAATAAAATCTTTTGTATTTCTCTGGCCTTCCAACGGGATGCGAATGATATTTTGAATTTTAAAATCTTTTGCATTCCGTTGGTTTTCTGTTGGAGTATAAAAAAGAATGACAAAAAGCTTTCATGTTCCATTTGTCTTCTAATAGAGTGTGTAAGAGATTTTGATCTTCAAATTAAAAAACAAAAATTTCTTTTGACATAGAATAATAAATTTGCTTTATAATTTTTGGGAATTTATAATTAAGTGCCATAGTTAAAACTAATAAAAATTAAAATTCAAGTTAACACGTAATTAATAAGATACTGATTTTTGGACATCATGAGGGGGTCGGTCCTTACTTGTGATTGTAACTTACTTTCATACCCTTTTGTGATCTTTGGTATAATCGCAAGCCTTAAAATAGGTATTTTAGGGTTTCAAAACCCTCAAAATACAAATTTGGATAAATGACCAATCTCACCTAGCCCGAATAAGATTGGTGGCAACTCCAAATAAATAGTCATTTTTCAATGATTATTTAGGATTAAATCAAGTGAGTGATTCATTTTGACCACTTAATCCCTAAAAATAAAAAAGTATCGATAATGATATGGCCTATAGAAATAAGAAAATATAAAATAGATATGTCAACAAACATAAAAACGAAGGCCATTTAAGTCAGGCTTAGTCGGAATTCATATTCGGGCCATATTGCGACATGTACCTGATGCACTACGAGAATGAAACCTTTGATAAATTCAAAGAGTATCGTGCAAAAATGGAAGAGCAATTGCGTAAATCTGTTAAGACACTTTGATCTAATCAAGGTGGTGAATACCTTTTCGATGAATTTCTAGGTAATCTCACAAAGAATAGGATTTTATCCCAATTGACCACACCGAGTACTCTATAACAGAATGGTGTCACAGAAAAAAAAATAGGACCTCATTAGATATGGTACAATCCATGAAGAGTTATTTGGAACTTTCAATATCCTTTTAGGGTTATGCACTATTAACACCATGTTACATTTTAAATAAGGTTTCAAGTAAGTCAATTCCTAAAACTCCATACTAGTTATGGAAGGGGAAAAAACCCTTTCTTAAACATATGAGAATACAGGGGTGCTTGGCACATGTATTAGATAAGGAAGCAAAGAAATTAAAATCTTGTTTGGAATTATGCATGTTTATAGGTTATTCCAAAGGAACAAAAAAATGACTATTTTGTAACCCAAAGGAACAAAAAGTCATTACATCAACTCATACAACCTTCCCTGAAGAGAGTTACATGATAACTTTAAGCCTCGAAGTAAAATGGTGCTGAAAAAACTGTCATGAGATGAAATTGCTCCATAGGTTTCAGTGTTGGATTTTATTCCAACTTCCAAGGAAAGACATGCAAATGGTCAACCACTTAGGAAGCTTCATCATAGTATAAGGGTTTCTAAAAAACTTAATTTCTTCATGTATGTTGGTGAGATTTACCAATATGAGGCCATGGAACATGAAGATGATCTATTCACCTGTGATGAAGCTATAAATGCTATTGATATAATACTTTGGTAAAAGGCTATTAACATTGAAATGGATTCAATGAAACCTAATTTGGTATGAGAGCTCATAAACCTTCTCAAAAAGGTAAAACCCATAGGATATAAGTAGGTTTACAAGAGAAAATGGAATGCTAAAGGAAAAGTCAAAACCTTTAAGGCTAGAATAGTAGCGAAGGGCTACACACAAAAGAGTGGTGTCAACTACAATGAAATATTTTCACCTATTGCGATGCTAAAGTCCGTTCATATTCTTTTGTCCATTTCTATGGCTTTCGACTATAAGATCTGGCAAATGGATGTCAAGATAGCATTCTTAATTAGCCATCTTGATGTGAGCATCTATATTATGCAACTAGATAGGTTTGTAGTAAAAGCCAAGAAGTAAAAGTTTGAAAGTTGCTTAGATTTATTTATGGATTAAAGCTAGCCTCATGCTCATGGAACTATAGATTTGACCAAGCAATCAAGGTCTTTGGATTTAAGCAAAATGTTAATTAACCTTATGCCTATAAATGAATTAAACAGGCTAAAATGGTCTTTTTAGTCTTATACATTGATAGCATATTTCTCATTGGGAATGATGTAAGGAACTTGTCTTCAGTCAAACTGTGGTTGCTGCAATAGTTTGACATAAAAGATTAAGTGGAAACTAATTATGTTCTAGGCATTCATCTCTTTAGAGGTCGAAAGAATACGATAATAGCTTTGTCATAAGCATCATACATTGACAAAATTATTGAAAGATATGCAATGCAAGATGAAAAAAAGGTTCACAACCCTTTATGGCAAGATTCACTCTTTCATCAGATGATTGCCCTGAGACATCTAAAGAAATGGAGTACGTGATGAAAGTCCCTTATGCATCCGCTGTGGTTAGTCTTATGTATACTATGCTTTAAACATGGCCTGATATTTATTATATGACAAGTGTTGCAAGTCGATATCAGTCAAACCCTAGTAATAAACATTAAAAAGCTGTGAAGTATATACTTAAGCATCTTAAGGGAACTAAGAACTATATGTTGGTATATTCTAGAAAAAAAACCCAACACCCATAAGATATATGAATTTAAACTTCTAAACTTGTAGGGATTCGAGGAAATCAACTTCTAGATCTATATTTGTCCTAAGAGGAGGCACCATTGTGTGGAAGAGTGTAAAACAAACTTGTACAGTTGACTCCACAATGAAAGCCAAACATGTGGCTGCCAGAAAATCATCTAAGAAAGTGACTTATCTTTGTAAGTTACTTAGAGACCTTAAGGTAATTCCTGGTATGGATAAACCTATAACATTTTATTGTGCTAATGGTACAGCAATAGGAAATACCCAAGAAAGACGAACACTATAACACTATAACACTATAAAAAACAAACACATAGATAGGAAATACAACTTTATAAAAGAGGTAGTGATGGAATGAGTTGTCAATGTCTATAAAATTGTGTCTAAGGTTAACCTTTTGAAAGGCATGTTAAGGGTATGGTGATGCAAGACATGACTCATTTACACCCTTAGGACAAATAGGAGATCACTAGGAATACCCTAAAGATGAAAGACATTTTGATGTATTTCATTAATTTGAACTGATTATTTTTATATATTCGAGTTTTTATTATATCATTTGCTATTTTGTCCTCATTTAGATTTACATGTTAAAGTAAATGTAAGCAAAATATGGCTCATTGACTAATTCTATTTATACTGTTAGAATATTGCATATAATGGACTTTATATGCGAGAAGACAACATTCTAAGGTAAGTAGTCCAAATCAATAATCCATAGTCTATAGGTTTAATGTAAGCAAGTAACTCATGTTAAGACTATTATGTTATCTAAATCTAATTAAGAGATGGCTTATCTTGGTCATCTAGAGTGGCTTGACTCCTAACTAGAGACATAGATATATTACCTAGAGGTAGTGATATATAAGATGGGACCAAAGTGCAATTAATCCATTAATATGTCCATTTACATGGATTAATTCACTTTTGATGTTCATTGTATAATTACCTTAATCTTGAGTAAGCAGTTAACTCCATATCTATAACTTGTATGCTTTGATGTTCCGTAGGCTAAAGCATTTTAAAGTAGTAAGCTACTATACCAGTTCGTTAGGCATATGACTTATTCTCGATGATAGCTTTACATGTAAATATGGAATCATAGCTCTCATAAAGAGTTAAGTTTATCCACTTAAAAGGCATTATATGGTATAGTGAAAATGGATAAGGTCTTAGTAATTTGTATGTCAAATGATAAACTGTTCACATGTGGTGGACAATCATTTTCACATGGAAAGTATAATAGAAGTTTAAGATAAGGTGATCAAGTAGATAAAATAAACTTTTAACCTTAAATTGATCATGGATATCATATGAAAGTATTACACAATTAACAAGGTCATTGAACTAAAAGGCTTTTTATAAAGCTTATGTAATAATGTATATAATTGGGAGTGCAGTCTCAAGTCTTTAGTGGTATGACTCTGATACTATGTTATTAATTATTTAGGATAGAATAATTAATATATAGATTATTGAAGCCTAATTATATATGTCTAATTTGTCTCTTCATTAGCTCAATATAATTCCTTAATAATTTGTTATTGATCAGAATATCTAGAGATTAAAGATTTTCAATATTATGGAGTTATATGCTGGATTCACTCACTTTAGAAATGTGGGCATTGTCTTCATTAAATAAATAAAAATGATTTTTTGGTATTATTTGTTTAGAATATATATTTAATTTGATCAAATATTTATCTAGACAAGAATAATAATTTAAATTAATTATATTTATCTTTTGATAAATATAAAAATTAATTTAAATTAAAGAGATATAAAAAATTAATTATTTATATAGTTAATTTAATATCTATTAGATTTATTTATAAATTAAATAGGAATAATATTCTAAATAAATTAAAAATTATTTATTTATTTATTTTATGATTAGATTGATTATTTTATTATATTTAATTTTATATTGATAATTAGTACATAATTATTCGATTTGAATAAAATTGCCATGATTTTTATTTTAAATTAGAATTAGAGTTATGAAAAGTTACCAAGTTAAATAAAATTAACAGTTTAATCATAATTAATTAGTATTCAAATTAAACTGACTAAATTCCATAAAATAAATTTGGACCAAAGTTTTGTCTATGGACTAGGGTTTAGGTTGAATTATAGTGGTCAACCACACTAGGGTTGGTGCCGAATATGTGTTCTTTATGGAATCAATAAAATAATTATTTTAATTAAAATTAAAATTAAAGCTACCTTATTATCTGATATAAACAAGAAGTTTATGCGTAGAGTTTTGCTTTGGACTTGGGCGCTAACCTGAAGCTTTTTTATCATAATATCTTATGACTCTAAACTTGGTGGTACAAAGTGATCATTGAGAAGGATCAAGGACTACAAATCCGAAGTTGATTGAGACAAAGAGTGCTTACACACTCTACCATCTGGGAGTTAGAGAATAGTGGAGAAGGCTAGTTGGTTAAAGCTTTTAAATTAAGCTAAGAATTCTTAGATGGCGTCTTCAGATCTACAACTTACGTAGCTAATTAAGATGGTTTTATTATATAACAACATGATTTAATATGGTTGATTAAAAAATTTTAAGAATTTCATTATGCATCTGATTAGTTTTTCCTACACGATGTGTTTGAGTTTTTTTTATAGGCAAAGAATTTGGATGATCATGTTTCTTAAATTAGGATGTCGATGATTTTTTCAACAATTTAAGGATCTGTGTTTTAGGATATGTGATGGTCTTTTCTGACCAATTCTATTGGTTTTGCTGGCTATTTGAAGACCAAGTGACTTTGGCTTAGTTATTAGTGTATCTTGACTCGATAGGTTAGTGTTTAGGTTTTGAAGATGTTTCTTGATTGGATCGGATAAGTTCTGCTTGGGTTTTAACAATCTTTCCTAACTGATGACTTTAGGAAGTTAAGAAAGGTTGACATCTAATCATGATTGATATGTGCTGAATGTAAGGAATTCTTGATCTTTGACAATCTAGGTGAGTATAAAGCTGTTCGTGCCTTCTTTATCTTTTCTATGTGATATCAAAAAATCATTATGTGACTTTTGATTCAATTATTAAGTATTATACATTAAATGACAAGCATAATGCAATGCAAAAATGATGAAAAAATGTTAAATGAAATAAGATAGTATATATAAAAAGGTTTTATAACAAGAAGGTATAATAAGAATGCAATTTTTTGGATGATTAGTGCCCCTGATAAGTACAGCATGGTCATTCTGTCTGATACAGCTTTAGATCTTTCCCAAACGATCAACATGTCTAATGCCAGCCAATCTTCTAAAGACCCCTAAGATTGCTTTGAGCCATGTATGATGTAAGCTGATTTTTTAAAAACCTCTAAGGTTTAGGCAAGGTTTGACTTTAGGTTTAGCTAAAGTTTAATCTATTCTAATAAGGATTTTAACCTAATTTAGTTAAAGTAGGGTTGACTTTAATTAGCTATGTCTAGGGCAAGGTAAAGTTTTAATAAGGTCTTTTTAATAGGTGTTCAGATAAGACCTCATTCGATTTAGATAAGATTTGGTTTGGTTTAGTTTTGTTGAGCTGCCCTTATAAGTTTTTGACTCAAGTTAGGTTGGCTACTCAGACACCCTTTTTGGGTTCTTATTCAGAGCCCTTTTTTTTACTATTTTATTTTTTATTTATTTTTTGACATTTTTTGTTTTATTTTTCCATAACTTTTTTCTTGATTTTTTTTAATAGAGCATACCTTTTGGGGTTTTTATCCTTCAAGTATAGTATTTTTTGATAGAGTTTGAGTGACAGGATTAGACAAAATGTTCCATCCATTTCCATTAAGATCAAGAGAAAGCTTGTTTAATGACATAAGCTTCTTCCTATTTAGAGGTCTATTTGCCTTGGGTATCTTTGTGGATTGGAATGATTTTGTTGAGTAGTAGTTTGGCTTTATGAAACTTGAGTAGGTGGGCCTTTTTGTCATTGGCCTTAATCATTCATTTTTAGTACATTTACTAGTAACAGATGGCCTTTATCCATTTTTTCCAATGAGGTTTAGCTAGTTATATCTATTCCTTACCTATTTGACTTCTTTGAGTTTGCTCTTTATCAATACTCTTAGAAAAAACATTTCAACTTTGATAAGTAAAAAGGCATCCATCCCATAGAATAGGGAAAAGAGGATAACACTTATAGAAGTTTGAACTTAAGTGTGATATACATAAAGTAGCTTCTTAAGCCAATCTTTGCAAGCCTTAGGCATTTTCTTGACTATTTTCTTGATGTTTTTATAGGCTACTTTGACAACCTTATTCATTTTTTGATGGTATGGCACCAAATTTTGGTGTTGGATTTTGAATTGATAGCATACTACTTAAAGTTGCAAACATTGTTTATAATGATTATTTAGGAAGCCCATATTGATAGATGATGTCTTATTTCATGAACTTACAGATAATTGATTTAGTGGCATCGACATATAAGGCTGCCTCTACCCATTTGGTGAAGTATTCAATAGCTACTAGAATGAATGAATGCCCATTGAAAGCCTTAGGGGTGATAAGCCCAATCATATATATTTCTAGCGTAGGGAAGGGCCATTGGGCTATCGTGACATAAAGCGATGAGGGTGGGACATTGATCTTGTCAGCATAAAATTGACATTTATGACATTTTCGACCATTGTCAATACAATCTCTTTCGAGGGTTAACCGGTAATAGGGTGATCACATGACTGGCTTTGCCATCCGATGCCTATTAGCATATGTGTCGCAGATCCCTTCATGGACCTCTTCTAAGATCCTTTTAGCTTTGGAAGCATCGACATATTTGAGCAGCACTTGATGCTTGTAGGCACTTAATTTTGTTTAGGTCTTTTTTTCAATAATCTTGAATATCTGAGGTTAAGAACTTAGCGGCAACCCTCATTTGAAATGATTTTTTTTAGATGAAGCTGAGATTCTTAAAACCTTTGTATCCATATTTAAACGGTCGTAAGTTTGTGTGATAGAAAAAGTCATATTTTGATATCTAGTTTTGGATATACAAGATGAATATTTAAAAGAAAAATTATTTTCTAATATTTTCTTGTCAAAATTTTGAAAAACTATTTCTATGGATGATATTATGGTCAAATTTCCTACTTTTAGGAATTATTCAAAAAATTTTCAAGAATTTTTCGTACAATTTAGGAAATTGATTGCATATATTTTTACTGATACCTATGTTGTTTTTATGTCAATAAGCACACACAAAAATCAGGAATATTCAAAGAAAAATTTATTTGCATTTTATACCAAGGTGTCAAGTTGCTTGTTTTAGTAATAAATTTTAAATTTTTCATAGTACCACGAGTAGCATTCACGTGGATTTTTTTGATAAAATTTTTTTAATTTTGAATTTTCATCTTTACCATTTTGTAAATTAATGTTTTGAATAATATATTTCATTTAATTCATTTTATATAAGTTTCAATGTACATTTTGGAAATTTTCTTGGTTTTAAAATACGAGCCTTTCTTTATCTATAGAATTTTTTATGAAATTTTCTCGAGTTTTGAATTTCAAAATTCCTTAAATATTCACAGTTATCCACCATAAATCAAATTTTTTAAATTTCACTTATTTGTTATAAGTTTTAAGATTTTTTTGATTTTCAAGATATAGAGTTTTCTACTCTATAAATTTCTTTGAGAAGATTTTTTTTCTGACTTTATAATTTTTAAAATTTTTCAAATACTATTGTTTAATCAATATTAAATTAGTTTTGAAAAATTCATTTCATTTTATGAGTTTTAAATTTTCTTTCATAATTTTTCTCATTTTTTAAATATGGAGTTTTTTGCTTTATAATTTTTTTGGAGGATTTTTTTGAACTTATAATTTCTAAAATTCTTCAGATATTATTGTTTAATCCATTTAAAATTAGTTTTAAAAAATTTATCTTATTTTATGAGTTTTACATTTTCTTTCATAAGTTTCTCTGTTTTCAAAATAAAAAGTTTTCTGCTTTGTAATTTTTTAGGGGGATTTTTTTGAATTTATAATTTTAAAAATTTTTGAAGTATTTTTTTAATCAATATTAAATCAGTTTTGAAAATTCATTTTATTTTATGAGTTTTGCATTTTCTTTCATAATTTTTCCCAATTTCAAAATATAGTTTTCTGGTCTGTAATTTTTTCTAAGGATATTTTTAAATTTGTAATTTTTAATATTCTTGAAATTTTATTATTTGATCCATACTAATAACGTTTTGAAGAATTCATTTTATGAGTTTTTCATTTTCTTTCATAATTTTTTTCATTTTTAAAATACAGAGTTTTTTACTCCATAAATTTTTTGGTAGGATTTTTCTTAGTTTATAATTGTTAAAATCCTTCAAATGTTATCGTGAAATTCATATTATTTCAGTTTGTGAAAATTCAATTTATTATTTGAGTTTTGCATTTTTTTCACATCTAACAATTCTTCATGATAAGAATTTTTCTCGTAAAATTTTACAAGTTTGTTATTTTTAATATTTTTTTTGTAAATTAAAAAATGATTTTATTATTAGATTAAATTAAATTGGCCATATAAAATTTTGTTTCAAATACATTGTTTTTAATTTTTACAATTTAATCCTTCTAAATAAATTTTACGATATAATTTTACATGTCATATAAATATCTTGCAAACTTATCTACACCTTTATGATGCAAAAATTATAAATAAAAGCTTATCAAAAAGGAAAAAGCCAAAAAAGTAATGAAAAATTAATAAATAAATAAATAAATAAAGGGAGAAATTTAATGCCATTCGGCCATGAACCTCCAAGGGGGTTCTTGGCCTATTCTTCCTTAAAAAATGAAAATATAGGAAGTTTTCAAGAAGAGTTAATGCCTTCCAAGAACCAAAAACACCAAATATATGTTAAATATTTAGGTTTTTTTTCATGTTTTTTAAGCTTTTAAGGTGAATTTTTTTGTAAAAACTTTAATTTTCATTGATTTAATGTTTGATTCCTTATTTTAGTGAGTTTATGATTGCTTGAGCTTATGGGTTTCATTCTATGTTAAAGGGGCAAGCATGAAAACAATGATTAAAGTTTATGGATTTTCTTGATATATTTAATTTTTCTTCTATTAGTGTTGATTTTTATTATAATATTTTGTGTTTATTTGTAATAATGATATTATCTTTAATGAATATGTGCTTTGTAATATTTATTATATTATATTCTTGTTGATTTATGTTGAAATAATAGTGATTTCTTATATTTTTATCCTTAGAAAAATTTGTTTATGAATTTATGATATCATTTATGAAATTTCATAATGAAAAAATTTTCTTTCAATGCTTTTTATGCCTTGGTCAAATATGTGGGTGGCTTGTTGGAGATGATTTCATGTTTTTTGGATATTTTGTAAATATTAGAAAGTTCAGGCTCTAAATTATAAAATATGTAAAAGTTTTTTTGGGCCATTTTGTCTTGGGCGAGAGCTTTATGAACCATGGGAACTCTGATTAATGTTTTTGTAAACATGTTTTAGGTGTTTTTAACACTTTAAGGCCACTTTGTAATTTTATAAAGTTTAGGGACTAAATTGCAAAATGCAAAAAAATTACGTTTTATGGCTAAAAGTGCTTGGCAAGCTTTCATGTATAGTTTTGCCATGATTTTTTATGTTGATTCTTAGTTGATTTGATAATTGCTTATGATGTTTTTCCATATAAAGGTCAAAATACAAATTTGGGAAGTTTTGGGACTATTTTGTAAAAGGTTAAAAATTTTTGTTTCAAGGCCAAGGTGGTTGGACAAATCCTTATAGATGTGTTTGCTGTGTTTTTCATGTGTTTGTGATCTTTTATGATGTTTTTTACAGAAGAACTCAAATATAAATTTTGAAAAGTTTATGGACTAAATAATAAATTTTAGTATTTAAGGGTAAAATGGTTATTTTAGTCACCTTTAAATATTTTTATTATTCCTATGCTTTTTCGTATGGGTATAGAAAATTTTACAACTTTTCGTATGCTTTCGGTGTTCTGTAGGGCGTAAAATGAAATTTTTAAAATTTTTAGGGCTTCATTGCAATTTTGGCATTTTTAGCCAATTTTAGAATTTTAATTGCCCTATTGAGGATCAATTCTCCATTTCATAATTATTTTAGTGTCCATTAGGATATCGAGATACTTTCACATCGAAGGTATACCCTAAGCACATTTTGGTAATTTTACTTAGAACCCACCCAGATAGTAATCGAGATGCTTTTATGCCCAAGGTGTATATTAAGGATAGGTCTTGTTACTTTATAATTATCTTAGTGTCCATTATGGTAATTTTACCTAAAACTGAGTCCTAGATAGTAACAGGGATGTCTTTATGCTAAAGGTGCATATTTACGATAGGTTTGCTACTTCATGATTATTTTAGTGTCCATTAGGGTATCGGGATATTTATCCAACTATATAAGGTTGTAACATTTTGTTGATACTGGAATATGCCTTAAGCACATACTAGAGTATGCCTCAAGTAGAGACTTATCCAATTGTAAATCTTATTCTGTAATTCCTAGAATATGCCTCGAGCAGATTCTTCTCCAACTATATAAGGTTGTACCATTAAGTTGATAGACACTATTTTGATATTTGATGACATTTTAGGAAAAATTGAATAATTACCAATACCTGAAATAAAAATTAAAAAAAAAAGGATTTCGTGTGACAAACATATGATAACCTCTTAATGATTTAAAATCCAAGTATCGAAAAAAGCATTCAACTTCAAATTCAGTCAGGGGCTCATATTTCCAAAAGAAAAAAAATATCCATAACATTTTTTGAAGTTACCTTCAAATTGAGGTTCGAGCTAACTTTTTTGCCTAAAAGGAAATACAAATGTTTGCAACATTTTTTGAAAATGCCTTCAACTTTAAGAAAAAACACACCTTCAAAATAGAAAGCATCTTAAGAATAGTTTAAAAAATACCCTCAACTTTAAATATAATAAAGTCATCATTTGCATTATATGCGCATTTGTATTCAACAATTTGTAAAAAGAGTTAAGTGTGACATGGAAGGAAAATAATTTTCATGCATATACTCTCAAAATTGAAAGGTAAGTCTTTCATTTTGATAATCGATCAAGTTTCAAATGTTACACAACCCTTTACTGGTGTTGACTTGTAGGTTTTGCCTGAGTCAACCCTTTATCCATGTCCATATGTAGGTTTTGCTTCGGTTAACCTTTTACCTTTGCTGACTGGTAGTTTTTGCCCCCAATCAACCTTTTATCCTTGTTGACTTGTAGGTTTTGCCTCTATCAACCCTTTATCTTTATTGACTCGTAGGTTTTACCACAGTTAACCATTTATTCCCATTGACCTGTAGATTTTATCCTGATCAACCCTTTTTATATGTTGACTTATTGATTTTATCCCTGTTAACCCATTTCATTTGTTGACCTATAGGATTTATCTCAGTTAACCCCCATTACATGTTGACTTATTGATTTTTTCTTTATCAACCCCGTTCATTTATTGACTTGTCAGTTTCATCCCAATCAACCTTTCATTTGTTGATTTATAGGTTTTATCTTAGTCAACCCTTTTTCTATGTTAACTTATCAATTTTGTCTGGCCCAGTTTCTTTCATTTGTTGACTATTAGGATTCATCTCAGTCAACCCCTTTTATATGTTGACTTATTAATTTTGTCCTATCAACCCTTTTCATTTGTTGACTTGTCAGTTTCATCCTAATCAACTTTTTGTTTATTGACTTATAGGTTTCATCATAGTCAACCCTTTTTTATGTTGACTTATCAGTTTTCTCCCAACAAGTCTCTTTCATTTGTTTACTTATCAATTTTATCCTAGTTTACCCTTTTATTTTTGACTTACCGATTTTATCCCGATCAACCTCTTTTATATATTACTTATTGGTTTCATCTTAGTTAACCCCTTTTATTTGTTCACTTGTAGGATTCATTTTAGTCAACCCCCTTTATATGTTGACTTATTGATTTTGTCCCTGTCAACCCCTTTCATTTATTGACTTATTGTTTTTATCCTAATCAACCTTTCATTTGTTGACTTGTAGGTTTCATCTCAGTTAACCCCTTTTCTATGTTGACTTATCAGTTTTGTCTCGACCAGTCTCTTTCATTTGTTGACTTATCAATTTTATCCCAATTAACCCTTTTATCATTGACTTGTCAATTTTGTCTCGATCAACCCCTTTTATATGTTGTTTATTGGTTTCATCCCAGTTAACCCTTTTTATTTGTTGATTTATAGGTTTTATCTTGGTTAACCCCTTTTATATGTTGACTTATTTATTTCATCCCATTAACCCTTTTTATTTATTGACTTATCAATTCGTCCCAATCAACCTTTCATTTGTTGACTTATAGGTTTCATCTCAGTCAACCCTTTTTCTATGTTGACTTATTAGTTTTGTCCCGGCTAGTCTTTTTCATTTGTTAACTTGTAGGATTTGTCTCAGTCAACCCCCTTTATATGTTGACTTATTGATTTTGTCCCTGTTAACCCCTTTGATTTGTTGACTTATCAGTTTTATCCCAATCAACCTTTCATTTATTGACTTGTAGGTTTTATCTTAGTCAACCCCTTTTCTATGTTAACTTATCAATTTTGTCCTGGCCAGTCTCTTTTATTTGTTGACTTATCAATTTTATCCTAATTAACCTTTTTATCGTTGACTTCTCGATTTTATCGCGATCAACCTCTTTTATATGTTGCTTGCTGGTTTCGTATTAGTTAACCCTTAATTTACTGACTTATAGGTTTTATCTTGGTCAATCCCTTTTATATGTTGACTTATCGATTTCATCCAGTTAACCCTTTTCATTTGTTGGCTTGTCAATTTCATCCTAGTCAACCCTTTGTTTGTTGACTTATCGATTTCATCTTGGTCAGCCCCTTTTATATATTGACTTATCAATTTTATCCTAGTTAACCCTTTTTATTTGTTAACTTGTTAATTCTTCTCAGTTAACCTTTTATTCTTTGGCTTGTTAGTTTTGTCTCAATTATACCTTTTTTATTCATTGATTTATCAATTTTATCTTGGTAAACCCTTTATCGTTTTTGACTTATAGGTTTTATCCCAATCGACATTCTCATTCGTTGACCTGTAGGTTTCATCCTGATCAACCCTTTTTCTTCATTGACTTATAGGTTTCATCTTGGTCAACCTTTTTCATTTTTTGACTAGTAGGTTCTATCCCCGTCATCCTCATTCATTTATTTTTTGGTAAGTTTTGTCCTGGTCAACCCTTCATCCTATACCTATATTGACCCATAGATTTTGCCCTAGCCAACTTTTCTTTTCGTTGACTCATACGTCTTGCCCCGATCAACCTTTCATCCTTTACCTATGTTGACTTGTAGGTTTTGTCTTGGTTAGCTTTTTTTTCATTAACTCGTATAGTTTTATCCTAATCAACCCTTTTTGATATAGGTTTTGCCTCAGTCATTTTTTAATTTAGGGTTTTTCTTTGGGTTTAATAGTTTTTATGTTCATTATTAGTTTAAATTATTTTTCAAAGCTCAACAACCTGAATGAAATTATGTCTATTTGGTCTTTGCCTTGTTCCTGATTATCAACAATGGTCAAAAAAGGGCAGCTGCAGACACTTAATTTCGTTCAGATCTCTTTCTCAATAATCTTAAATATCCAAGGTTTAGAACTTAATGGCCTCCCTTATTCAGAATTTTTTTTCAAATGAACTAGACATTTTCAAAACCTTTTTATCCATATTTAAATGGTCGTAAGTTCACATGATAGAAAACATCATATTTTGATCTCTAATTTCAAATAAACAAGACGAATATTTAAGCGAAAAAATATTTTTTTAATATTTTCTTGCCAAATCTTGAAAATCTATTTCTACAAATGATATCACAATCAACTTTCTTAATTTTAGAAAATTTTCAAGAATTTTTCATAAAATTAGAAAAATCAACTATCATATATTTTTACTGACCTAGATGGTATTTATGTTAATGCGCCCTCCAAAAAATTTTGAATTGTTCAAGGAAAAATTCATATTGGCATTTTATACCATAAGGTATCAAGTTGCCTACTTTAGTAATGAATTTTGAATTTTTCACAATACCACAAGTATTATTCTCGTGAAAATTTTCTTAAAAAATTATTTCAAATTTTAGATTTTCATCTCACTATTTTATAAATTAATATTTTGGATAATATATTTTATTTAATTCATTTGATATAAGTTTGAATTTATTTTTTAAAAATTTTTTTAGTTTTAAAATACGAGCTTTCCTTTATCTCTATAATTTTTTATGAAATTTTCTCAACTTTTGAACTTTATAATTCCTTAAGTATTCACGTTTAACTACTATTAAATTAATTTTTTAAATTTCATTTATTTGTTATAAGGTTTAGGATTTTTCCTGCATCCAAGATGCAAAGTTTTCTACTCCGTAAATTTCTTGAGGAAGATTTTTTAAGTTATAAATTTTTAAATTCTTCAAATATGATTGTTTAATTCATATTAAATCATTTTTTTTGAAAAATTCACTTTGTTTTATGAGTTTTCATTTCTTTCATAATTCCTTTTTTTTTTCAAAATATAGAGTTTTTTGCTCTATAATTTTTTTGAGGGATTTTTTTTTCAAAATTTGTAATTTTTAAAATTCTTGAAATGTTATTGTTTAAGCCATATTAAATCCTTTTTCAAAAATTCACTTTATTGTATGACTTTTGCATTTTCTTTCTTAATTTTTCATTTTTAAAATATAAAGTTTTCTACTTTATAATTCTTTTAGGAGAATTTTTTGAATTTACAATTTTTAAAAATTCTTCAAATATTATTGTTTAATCCATATTAAATCAGTTTTGAAAATTTTATTTTATTTTATGAGTTTTGAATTTTCTTTTATAATTTTTCTCGTTTTTATAATAAAGAGTTTTCTGCACTATAATTTTTTTAGGGGGATTTTTTTGAATTTATAATTGTGAAAATTCTTGACATAGTATTGTTTAATCTATATTAATTTAGTTTTGAAAATTTCATTTTATGGCTTTTGCATTTTCTTTCATAATTTTTTCATTTTTGAAATATCGGGTTTTCTACTCTATATTTTTTTGGGTAAAATTTTTTTTTGAATTTATAATTTTTAAAATGCTTCAAATATTATTGTGAAATTCATATTAATTTGGTTTGTGAAAATTTAATTTATTATATGAGTTTTGCATTTTTTTCACATATAATAATTTTTTCTGGTAAGGTTTCTCTTGTAAAATTTTACGAGTTTATTATTTTTAATATTTTTTATAAATTAAAAATGGTGTTTATTATTAGATTAAATTAAATTGAATATGAAAATTTGTTTCAAGTGCATAATTTTTTAATTTTTACAATTTAATCCTTTTAAGTAAATTTTACTATATAATTTTACATATTATGTAAATATCTTGCAAAATTATCTAGACCTTGACAATGTCATTGCTGAAATAACTCACTAAAAGTAAAAATTCATAAATGAAAATCTTATAAAGAAGAAAAAAGATGAAAAAGTATTGAAAAATTAATTAATTAATTAATAAGGAAAAAAGGATAAATTTAATGCCATTCCTCAAAAATGAAAATGGAAGAAGTTTTCAATGGGAGCTAATGCCTTCCAAGAACCAAAAACACCAACAATCCATTAAATTACTTAGGTTTTCTTCATGGGTTTAAGCTTCCAAGGTAACTTATTTTGTAAAAACTTTAATTTTTGTTGACTTCTTGTTTGATTCCTTATTTTAGTAAGATTTAGGATTGGTTGAGCTCATAGGTTTCATTCCACGTTGAAAGGCCATGCATGAAGGCAATGATTAAAGTTTTCAGATTTTGTAGATATATTTGATTTTTGTTGTATTGGTGTTGATTTTTATTATAATATTTTATGTCTATTTGTAATAATGATATTATCTTTAATGAATATATGTTTTGTAATATTTATTATGTTATGTTCATGTTGATTTATGTTGAAATATTAGTGATTTCTTGTATTTTATGCTTAAAAAATTTATGGGTTGGGCTAAAAACCCTAATTATCAAGTTAATAGATTTTACTTATGAACTACTCCAAGTTAGGCTTGCTAATGAGCTTGACACATAGAATAGCCATCCTTAGTGCACTATTGGGCTAAAATATTACTAAGTTACTATTTAGGCCCTATGTTAGACAAGCTAATTAAAATAGTTTAAATAGGTTCCAAGAAACACTTTAAAGTTAGGTTACCTTTTGGGTATGTTAGTATTAGGCTCAATTAACTAGATAGTCAAGTGTAACCTAGTTTACGATATATTTAAATACATTATTAGATTTTTTTTGAGATAAGAAGCAATATAAAAACTTAGGCACCAACCTTAGATTTTCTGAAGGGGTTTGGCATAATAACTATGCTTCCCTAAGCTCTCTTTGCATTATCATGGTTTTTTAGTGTTATTGAATCATTTTTGACATAACGAAAATAAAAAAGTAGTTTCCTAGCATTGAGAGATTAGTTTTCCACAAAGGTTATCAAATTGGTCAAATCCTAAAATTATAGCTTTCCTAAGCTTTTTACATTTCAATTAGAATTTTAGGTAATCCTAAAGTGTTTTTAATCACTATAAAGGTAAAAAATTAATTTCTATGTTAATGGAATCAACTGAAATCAAGAATTGTGAATTTTCGATCCGTTTATTGGCATTTGCAAAAAGTAGTTACTTCACTATGAAGCTATTTCTTCTTCTTTTTGGTACACTAGGTAAGGGAATCATTCTCGAATCACATTAGATCTAAACCTATTGGCAAAATACCCTTTGATTAAGCCTTAAGAAGCCTTCTAGCTAGCACTGAAGAACAACTAGATCTCATAAGGCTCCAATAGTCATCTGTGTAGATCACTGTTAAAGGAAAGATAGTTATGCTACTTTTGGCCTCAGAAAAAGATGTAATAATCAATCCATGGTGCATTTGTGCAGAGATCGACATGCTCAAAGTTTTGAGTCTCTAGGTATGTATGATTAATATCAGATCTGTGTTTTAGAATTACTATCCAATCACATGTACATTTTTCCCTAAGATCCTAAGGAAATTTGAGTATTTCTTTGTTCAATTTCGATATGTAAATATAGTTTTGATTAAATTTTTTATGCCTATATCAATATGTGTGAGCCCAAATTTTCCCTTTCAATGGTGTCAAAGGCTAAGGGTTGTAGATTACATGTCCTCTAGTATGCCTTTTTTGGTGCTAATCAAGCTGATTGATTTTTGTGCAGATTTAATGATTTTTTGGTTTTGGTAAAATTCTTGAAAAATAGTTTTTTTATTAATTTTTAAATTTGGACAACATATAATTTTTGGCTTTATTCATGTTTAAAACTGTTTAAATAATTGATTAAAATTGTTTTAATTAATTTGGATTGAAGTCATAACATGTCTTGAGCCTTCTAGGTTGTTTTGATGTTGTTTTGATCTGTTTCTTGAATTTACAATTCAAGAATTGTTTTTTTCTAATTTTTAATTTTCCAGTATGTTAATCCATGTTTATTACAAATAGTAATTAGTTTAAAATATGTTTCTCTAATTAAATCAATATTTGAGTCATCTGTCAACGTTTTGGGGTTGACTATTGTTAGGATGGCACCGTTTTAGTGTCTAAATGGTTCTAAAATTTTCAGCAGCTATTGCAGTGATTTTTTTTTATGTTTTCCACCTTGAAAGTTTCATGAAATGTTCATAATTCTTGCTAGAAAAATCAGGTTAAAATCAAGGTTGAAAACATTTCAATTCTAGGCCATAGCGGGTACACTAGGTGTACGACATTGTTTTCTCTCTTCTTAGGATCTTAATAAAGAATCCACGGTAGCAAATAGTTGCTGAAAATTTGTTGTATTTTCAAAGGTTTGGTGGCTGGAAGACAATAGCATTTGAGTTCAATTAGAATGGCTAAGATAGCCATGCATGAAGTAGAATTCTAGTTGGACTAGGACTCCTCAAGGGGTTATGTTCTATTAAAACCTTTACTTATCATCAAACATGTAATTATCCAATTCTATTAATTTTCTTAAATTGCTTAAGATATGAATTAGATAATAAAATAAGCATGTAATTACAATTCAATTAAATTGCTTAATTGAAATATATATATTTAACTTAAATGATTAACACTAATACGATTAGGATTTCTTCTCATGTGATTAGAGTAATCAGGTTAAAATCAAGGTTGAAAACATTTGAATTCTGGGCCATAGTGGGTACACTAGGTGTACCGCATTGTTTTCTCTCTTCTTAGGATCTTAATAAAGCATCCACAATAGCAAATAGTTGCTGAAAATTTGCTATATTTTCAAAGGTTTAGTGTCTAGAAGACAACAGCGTTTGAGTTCAATTAGAATGGCTAAAATAGCCATGCATGGAGTAGAATTCTAGTTGGACTAGGACTCCTCAAGGGGTTATGTTCTATTAAAACCTTTACTTATCATCAAACATGTAATTATCCAATTCTATTAATTTCCTTAAATTCCTTAAGATATGAATTAGATAATAAAATAAGCATGGAATTACAATTCAATTAAATTGCTTAATTGAAATATATATATTTAACTTAAAAGATTAACCCTAATACGATTAGGATTTGTTCTCATCTGATTAGAGTAAATGTTAATCATGTAAGAACATTATTTTTTTAGAATTAAATACGGATCAATTACAAAGACTTAGAAAAAGCTGTAAATTACTTTCTTAAATGATTTAGGACCATTCCATGTTAAATAGTTTGTTTGAATTAAGATTAAAGTTATCTAAAAGTTAGATAATGTCTTAATTAAGATAAATAACCTAAAAGATAGGTAATGTCCAATATAATGTCTTAAAATGTTGTTTTTGGGAAAACAAGTTTTGTAAAATAGTTTTTGGAAAACAAGTTTCCTAAAATGGATGCTTTGTCTAAATTAAAACAAAATTATCTAAAAGTTAGATAATGTCCTAATTAAGATAAACGACCTAAAAGTTAGGTAAGAAGCAATTTAAGACAAGTTTCCTAAAATTTAGGAGTTTAATTAAAAATATTTTAATTGAAGAATTGAAATTACTAAATAATTTGAAAAATCATCTCAAATTGTTTTAAGAGGTTTATGCAATTGACACACATGATTAATAAATGATATTAGCTATGTTCATGTTAATTCATGCTTATAATATGATTATGTTACACGAGAATGATTATGGACTAGACTTTAGTATGACTAGGTTATGGATGGTTGAATTTTTTTTTTCGTATTTATTTCATAAATAGGGTCTAGGAAGCTTGCCTTCTCCTTTAATTCTGGGTTGTGACTTTTTTTACCTAACTCCCCTTAAATGTAACTAAAGGTTTCTTACAAAGATATGTAATTGTTACATAGGACATGTAGATTTAGATTTAGGTTAAGATTAGAATTTATGTTATCTAAGATGTAAAGAAGAAGGCGCCCAGGAAAAATGACCAAGGAGATCATCATCAGGACTTGCGAAGACCTTGTACGATATCCCTAGGAATTTAACTAACTAGTTTCATAATGGCTGAAGGAAACTAAGTAGATAAAGTCTATAATCATCCTAGTAGATTGCATATGTGATGTATGATTGAATAAATGCTATATATGCTAATCAAATAAAGCAATGAGACCTAAGATAAATGATAAAAATCCCACATAAAATATTAAGCCCGCGCCTAAACATCATATGACACTTTCCATTATATTATAACAGGGCACCTGATTTTCAACCATAGGGATTTGTTAGGAAAACCTAAGGTCTCTTTTGTCTAAGCTACTTGAGTTATAATTAATGGGTCTTACTAAACTCATGCCATGTTATTTGGATGTGTACAAACTTGGCCCCATAGTATTAAAGGTAATGGTTATGTGAAATATATATTATATATTTAGGTAAAAGTTACCACCTAACTAATCTAGGAGTCGCATAAAGATGCAATTAGTAAGCTACGTTATCTACCTAATTACTTTTTTATGAATTATTGGCAAACTCAATGTTATAAAAGGATGAAAAAGGTACCTAGCTCATTAAGAAGACTCAAATATTGAACTTTTTGTATTATAATTGAGGGCTATAATGTTGATAAAATAATGATGACAATCATTAAAGTTGTAAAACCTTATTAAATGATTGAAATTGCAAACTATTAACTATAAAAATATATTTTGGTTTATAATGGATATAAACAAAAGATGACTAAAAATCTATCGCTAAGTAGCATAATGGTGCTAATAAGCTTAATTGGCCAGACTCCGTTTACTAGTCCCACATTGAAAGGCACAGGCAAGAATAGCCCATAACATTAGGTGCAATTTATCAAGTTCATATTGGTGACCTTGATCAATATCCATATTATGATGATGGCTGGTATGATGCTTGAACTCTAGAAGGAGTAAATGGCTATTTAAGCTCATGAAATCATTTGAAACCTTCAAGAATTGCTCTATAAGGATAATAATAGTGTGAGGTTCGACATCCCTAAGGCATTGTTCCTAAGTAAGATATCAAAAAGTAGCCTAATCAATCTTCATATGATAGGATGTATTTCAAGATTGATCACTTTAGATGGATAATGATCCATGCATTGTCCATATACTTTCTTTTGAAAAAAGATAATGGAAATGATAAAGGACTATGCCAACATTATTGTGAGCTAGATTAATAGAGTAAAGATTGCAAGGAATATTTGGTATGATCAAAATTATGAAACTTAAAAAAATTTTAGTATTAGATATATACTAAGATTAATTCACTTCTTTTGGTACATGAAACCTAGAATTTGGTGGTTAAATATATGTGGCATATTATGAGGCCTAAATGAAATAAGTAGTAATGATGGACCATAGGTGAAGGCAACCTTGTTGATATTGATTAAAGCTTGCTTTCTTGATTAGTGTTTGTGAAATATAATCTTAGTTTATTCAAATACATTAGATGCCTATTTTTAGCATTTACATGCCAATTAAGGATGATTGCTAGCATTTAATGTTGAGCTTAGATTCAATCCTTATTCAATAAATCATTAAACATAGAAGACCTTTTATGTTATAGTCATATTATTGTCAAACATACACTTGCAATAGTGTTGAGAATAATAAACAACCTATAACTTATGGGATTTAAAAATAGTCTTTGAATCCAATTCCCATTAAATATACACATGTCGGATTTAGTGGGAGGCATTTATGATTCTTTAAAAGTTAAAGATCATAATTTGACTTGGTGATAGATAGCCATGATGTAAAAAATGCAGTAATTTGGAAGTGCACTAGAGAGGATTGCATGTTTATACCCTATAGGTCATAAACAAACTCTTTGGTTTAGGCTCACAAAAGGAGTTATGTTTGGATCATTAGCTTATTAACTAATAAATGATTCTTAATAGTTGTTAAAGTAACAACTAAGCCATATGATTGAAATCTGGGTTGCATTATGATCCAAATAATTAATGACCTTGATAATTAGATTAGCATGAATGTAACCAAAACATATTCCCGCAATAGTGCAAAAGCTTTGTCCAAGTTGAGACATAATTGCTAATCGAAAGAGTTTGGTGTTAGATGGGTTAGCAATTGGCTTAGTGCAAGTAGGAGATGTTGGTATATGCCCTAGTACCAATCAGCTTGGATAAGGCATATAATAGTTAATAAATGCAAACCAATCTCTTATGCTAATGATTCAAGTTTTCCTTCACGTTAGTGGCATGATTGATAATCATCCAAACACTAATTGGATGAAGCCCATGGAACATAATGGCCCTTGCAAAGTTAGTGATAAGTTATGATGATAAGATCTTTATGCATTAAAGTTGTGTTTCTAAAAACATTCCTAGCTATCATATTGTCAAGGTAGGGCATTGATAATGCATAAAGACTAGCATATGCCACACTTCCAAGCATTTGATGCATGCAATCTTTTGATCTTATACAAGTTAAAATATAAAGATACTTAAGGATAGCATATGGGTAATTGTTTTCTGGAAACAAATTCACTAAACGTGGCCTATATGAGAACTTTGTTTAGTATAAGTCACTCAAGTGTCCATGGAATACATGCTTATGCACCAATTGTGCATATTAGTCCTCACACTTGTGATACTAAGTCTTTTGTATGGGGTACGTCATGCTTTGATTCCATCACGATAGGTCCATGATAGATGGATGCCTATGGTAAGGTGATTTTTGGGTATGGCATGAACCATACAAAGATGGATGGGTAATCCAATGAGGATTCACCACTCCAAGTGATAATAAAGACATATCTCATATGTTATTGGCTTTAGTTAACTTGATAAAGTCATTGGCCAATACATGATGAATTTAGGAGAAATTATTTCTTTAAATTCATAAGGTTAACCGAAAGCTATGGGAACTAAATAGGGATTGATACATCAACAGGCGTAGCACCATGCTCATGGTCTTTTTGGGATAAATGGTAAAAGGATCGAAGTAAATAAAGAGGCTAATTACTAAAAAGTTTCTTAAAGAGGTATATTGACTCTTCCTACATATCAGGTGGCCTTGATGCCTTGTTAGAGGCCAATCTTGGTCTACAAATATAAGCACACTTAAATAGGTAATTATATTTATTGTTGTTATGATGGAAGCCTAATGGGTCAGACATAATAAAATGATCTATTAGATTAAAACCAAGATTTAATTAAGTACAACTTAATTAAATGAAAGGTATAATTAGGGGAACTTAATATAATTAGTTTAATTAAGAATAATTTAAAACATAAATTAGATTTATGAAATCTAATTAGAGATGTCTTAATATGGTAATAAAGATAAGAATACCTTATAAAGATAATATCTATTGCTGACATGGTTTATGGATTTTGTTAAATAAAGCCAAATAATTATATTTAAAAAATTAAATAATTATTAGATAATTATTTAATTATTTTATATTATTTACTTGACATAAAATTGTTTTACTTATGTTGAAGTTCCCTATGGTCAGCCTTTATGAACTTCAGATGATTCGAAGGGCCAAAGCGCACTTCACTTAAAAAATATTTTGATGTTCGACCTGAAAGAGTAAAAGACCATCGGACGAATCACTCATCCGACTAGTCTTGATGGCCACCATGAAGTGGCTATAAATTTGGAGTAGCCACCAATCATTTTAAGTTAGGCATGACCGGATGCCTATTGAACATAATACCAAAGATTCATTGTTTTGGGTTTGAGAGTTGGTTACATGTAGGGAAGGATTAGAACCCCTACGATGCCTAAAAATCGGTACCATCTAACTATATTTTACTTAAATCTCTATTTCCTCAGTTCCATTTTTATCATTATTTAAATATAATTCCCTCTAGTGCATGAAATTTTGTAAAGATATGAGTCTGAGTTTTAATGAAACTTTTATCACCTATATGCCTTAGAGAGGTGAGAAACATTAGGGTTTTTAATGACAATGATCTCCTGATGGGTTTAAAAAATCAAATATTTCATGTCTAGCACTGGAGAGATACTGACATGAGATATTGTTTTGTTATTTTGAAAATGATTAAATGCTTGAGGTCCTTATAAGAGGACATATTAGTAAGATAGGAAAGAAAACAATAAATAAATCCACACAAAAATAAACACATAAAATACATAAACAAGAGGGATGATCGAGATGTATCTCATAGTTGTCTTCGATTATTGATGAATAATTGAAACGACAACGTTAAGACTTAATCAGATTTGGTGTGAATTTGAGGAGAAAAAGGTTTTGATGACTCGAGAGGGAGAAACGCTTAGATTTTAGAAGAAATACAAAGAATGAGGTTAGAGTATCCTTTTAGAAGAGTACGGTTAGAGTATCCCAAAAATAAAAGTTTGATATTAAATTTAAGGTAAAGGCAGGGTTAAAGTGTCCTCTCAAAGTAATGGGGTTCAAGTATCCCTGCCAATGGAAATTTGATGTCATTTTAAGGTAAAAGTGGGGTTAGAGTATCCGCTCAGAGTAATAGGGTTAGAGTATCCCCGAAAATGAAAATTTTTGATGTTCAAGAGGAATGGGTTATTTGTTAGATAAGAGGACCTTTAAAAATCAAGAGCCAAAGGTTTGGCAAAAATGTTCCCTTGTTGTTTAGCCTTGGTCCAAGTCTAAAGGGCTTAGGTCATGGGAATAAGCCGAGTAGATCATGAGGTGTACGAATGCCACAATAAAAGCATTTTAGAAATTAGGTTAGAAATAGAGGACATCATTGCATCATTTCTCTTTATGAATTTATTTCGGGCTGATTCAGAGGTTTGGAGGGGTAAACGAGGTATCGTTGGAAAAGTAACTCAATAAGGATTAATATAAAAAATTTTCCAAAATTCCTAGAAAATCACTTTCTAGGTGGAATTAATTTTTGAATTTCAACTTGTCTCGACACTAGCAGCATGTATAGGGTAAAGGTTTGATGGACTTTGAAAAATCATTTTGAATTCATCTAGAATTTTAAAAATGGAAATAACACCTTTTCGAAAAGAGAATTTCATGAACTTTATGGAAAAATATTCAAAGGATTCAAAAATGTTGTTTGTTGGGCCAAAATAGCCTAAATAGTAGACTACTTATTGGATCCAGGGGTTTTGGATAACAAAGGTTTGAAAAATCGTAACTATTTCATCCAAGATGATCTGAAGGTAAATGAGATATCATTGGAAAAAAAATTTGAAACCATTCAAGGGAAAAATGCCAATAAATTCTAAATAAATTATTTTTTATTTTAAATAATTTTTCAAAACTAGACCGCCATGTTGCTAGAACAAAATAGAGGAGGTGTTCACTATTTTTGGTTTTTCATTTGGTTAAGCTCGTGCCATGGACGTTCGAACATCTGTAACTGAGATGAGGCGTTGACATTGCCATCACTAGTTCATTCCAAAGTCTCAGAGTAGTTTGGTATGATGGAGCAACCCCGTTGACGATGCCATAGAGAGGGTGTTTGGCTAAGGACAAAGGATTCACATTTTTCAACCAAAAAACTTCATTTCATTTTTTTTAAAACCAATATTCTTATAATAATTCTTCCATGAATCTAGAATTGAATACTTGCATTACCCTCGAGGTTGGAAAACCAACTTCATAAAAATCTTAAGCCCATGTTATTCTCTATGTATGGGAGATAGCATGTGCTTAAGTTAGGGATATTTTTGAAATCAAGCTTTCTAGCACTCAAGCATGCATCTTAACAGAAGCAAAGTACCACAAAATGATGCAGACTATGGAAGACATACATGCACAAGCAAGGATGACATTTTTCATAGGAAAGATGAAAAAAATGCATGAAGATGATAGATAGATGCATGAACATACTTAGGATGAACAATTTAAAAAGAGTTTGCTAAGAAGGCATTTTTATGTCATGGAACCTATTAATCTTCTAGGAAATGCATAAGAATAATTAGTTAACCCAACAGCATGTAAGCACCAAGAAAGACATCAAAATCCTAAACTACCATAACCATAACTACAAAATATGCATAGAAGTTCTAGGGTGGCCATAAAAGCATAAAAAGGGTTTTCTAAAATGATGGTAATGACAAAACAAAAACTACAAAGATCAAGGTAGAAGGGATATACCAAAAAACTTAAACTTCCCTTTTTCTCAAAATAGTGGCTATAAGCTTAATGTCTTCTTTCTCTTTGTTATTGTTTAGTAAGGAAAAGATGAAAGGAAGTAGCTTTTGGATGGTATGGTTGATGGTGAGGCTTTTTAACGATCAAAATGTGTGGAAAATTTAGGTTCTTGAAGGTTTTCCAATGGTGGTTTAGGGTAGCTACGGGAATGGAGTGTGGAGGTCAATGAAATAATGTTTTTAAAAGTGTTTTTCTGGAGGAGGCTAAGAATGGTTGGAGAATTTTTAGGAATGGCTCTATGATTTTTTTTGCAGGCTTTTTTTAACCAAAAGTCTTCTTGCTAAGCTAGCCATGTTCGTATTTATCTTCATGCTCAGCCAATGACTTTAAGAGACAAACCAAGGGCATTATTGGATTATCTTCTTTGCATAAGGAGACATCCAAGCAACATGCTCAGTTTGCCCCCTATTGCTATTGGTTCTACCATGTTAAGAAAGAAATTAGAAAGGCTACAACAGCCTCCCAACTGCTGATATGCCTGCCACTCTCTTACCACTATATCTCTTATGAAAATGACCTTTGGCATTAGTTGCTTAGGCCCTAAACTTGTTTAAATTCGATCATTAGCCTAAAGCCGTGGTTTGTAATGCTTTATGAAGGTTTGTTAGTGCTGAAAACATGTTTGAATCAGATTTTTGAAGGCTAAAAAATAGCTCAAACTAGGCAAAAATACCTTTGTGTATTGATACAGAACACATTGTATTGATACACAAGGTACACTTTGCTTCTGAGTATCGATACAGTCAGTTGTGTATCGATACTAAGAACAAAAAGTATTTCTAATCTTAAGACTTAGAGGCTAGTATTGATACTCTATGGATTTGTATCGATACTTATGCTTATGTATCAATACATTTTGCCAAAAATCATAATTTTAGCTACTGCTAAGGTCTGTATCGATAGCTACTGCTAAGGTCTGTATCGATATAAACATGCCAGGTATGATACCAGATCTTGAGTATTGATACCAAACCCTCTCGTATCGATACTACACATGAAAATTCAAAATTTTGGTAACATAAAAGCCTCATGATAGTGTTTAAGCACCCATATGACCTGCACATACTTTAGGTTCCTTGAGTTATCTTATCTTCATCACAAAGAGGGGAAAATTGCTTGCATACTCACCTGAACGATTTCGATGACACCCTAAAAATAACCTTTGGTGTCTCATTTTTTATATTTTTCTTTAAAGCAGACCATAGAAATTTTAGACTTTCCCAAAAAAAATTTTCGTTTGGCGACATCCTATAGCTTTATTTTTATTTTTTTAATTTTGTCATCTTTTACCTAACTCCTAGGATACCAAAAACTGGTCTGGATAAAACAACGTGTCTACAGTTACCCCTCTTTGACCATTGCTAAGTATTAGGAATAGAGCAAATACAAATAGACACCATTTTGTTTGGGTATGTATTAGGCTATTTTTCAAGTGTGAAAAAAAAAAGGTGTCCTACTCTTTGAGGACTGAAAAAAAATGCCACCAGTTTGTGGGCTTAAAAGTAATAAAAAAGGCATCCTACATTTTAAGGACTAAAATGAAAGGGGTGTCACCAGCTTGTGTGGGCTTAAGGTAAGGAAATGCCCAACTCTTTAAGGATAGAGTAGTGTACTACCAATAGCTTGTGTGGTCTTTGATAAGTATCCTGCTTTTTGAGGATTGAGGTATATAATTGCCATCAACTTGTGTAGGCTTTGAGATAGGGAAGTGTCTTACTCTTTGAGGACTGATGTATGTAGTTACCACCAACTTGTGTTGGCTTTGATAAGTGTCTTTGAGGACTAAGATAGGTAATTGCCACCAACTTGTGTAGGCTTTGATAAGCGTCCTACTTTTTGAAGACTAAGGTAGGTAATTGCCATCAACTTCTGTGAGCTTTGATAAGTGTCCTGCTCTTTGAGGACTGAGGTAGCTAATTGCCACCAACTTGCATGGGCTTTGAGATAGGGAAGCATCCTACTCTTTGAGGATTGAGGTATGTAGTTGCCATCAACTTATGTAGGCTTTGATAAACATCTTGCTTTTTAAAGACCGAGGTAGGTAATTGCCACCAATTTATGTCGGCTTTGAAAATTTTTAAAATCAAAACAAATGGTACCTTAGGTTTCCTACAAATTTAACTTTCGAGTATAGGAGCTGATACCTATAAGATGTTAAATGCTGTATAATGCATGGAGGTGTAAATGCCTTCTTAATTAATGCAAAGGTAATAACTTTAAAGGCTTAATCCAATAGATGGTTTAGGGCTTTCTTTAGCTTTGGTGAGGTAGCCTTTTATCCAGGGTTCATTAATCTTGCTATAGACTTTTTGAGGCTTTAAATGTTAAGATTATCCCCTCTTCAGAGGTACAGAGGTTTCATGACCACTCATTGAGGGAAGGTTTTAAGTATATTTTCCAGATGTAGGGTCCTAGTGCAAAACTGATTGTGGCCTTAAGAGTTCCTTCTTAGCATTTAAACATGAAACAAGGTTTTTATAAAGTTTTATCTTTTGAAGTAATACTAGGAAATCTTGTTAGCAGTTTTGTTTGTTTATCAAGCATTATTAGTTAAATGATAGACATGATGCAACATGAAAGGCAATGCTATGATAAGATTTTACGAGAAATAAAGGAACATTTTTGATTCAAAGAAAGAAAGAACAATTTGTAACAAACTTACAACAATTTGTAAAAGGTTTTGAAATACAAAAGATATATGAGAAGTCTTCCTGGTCGACTGGCTTAACGTTGATGACATGAATTCTCCACTAAGCACTTTTAGAGATTTTTCTTGAGCAATTAATTTTTTTGATGCTAATGACTCATAAAAATATCTCTTAGTTGCCCTGTGCTGGGATGGAGGCTTTAAAGTTAGGCGATTCCTATTTTTTAAATGCAAGTGTGGATAAGGTTTTGGTGGGGTGATCAACACAAAACAGATGGGTTGGGTTATGACTTGGTATCTTGGTTAGAGTTATCAATATGGGGAAGATTGGTTTTATTTGAATGAAGAGGTCTGATCATTAAAGCTGCCCTCTTAAGTTTTCAACTTAAGCTAGTTTTTTTTTATTATTATTTTTTTTAGATTTTTTTGAGTGGTATGTCAGGGACTAATAGGATGCCCTTTCAGGTTTTCATCCTAAAGTCCTTTTAGGCATAGTACATCTTAACAAAATCAGAATAAATAAGGTTGGGCAGGTCATTGCCATCCATCTCGATCAAGATTAGAACTCTCTAGAGAAAATATGTTTCACCATCTATGGCCTTTCCTAATTTAGGGTCTATTTTCGATGTGCATCTTTATGGATCAGGAGAATTTGTCTGAACACTAGGTCATCTTCTTGAAATTAATGAGGATAGACTTTTTTGGCATGGGCTCTCATCATGCACTTTTGATTTATTTGCCCATGACAGATGGTTTTGATCCTTTTCTCTTCAATGATATTGAGCTACTCATATCGGCTTTTAACCTACCCGCCTCCTTAAGTTGTGACTCTATTAAAACTTTAAGGGAAGGGATTTCAACCATGATAGGTAGGACAACCTCCATACCATAGACCCAGGAAAACAAAGTAGCACTTGTAGAAGTTTGTATGGCTGTGCGATAAGCATGTAAAGCGAAAGGTAACTTTTCATGCCAATCTTTGTACATCTCAGCCATCTTTTCAAATATCTTCTTGATATTTTTGTTGGCTACTTCAACTGCCCCATTCTTTTTTGGATGGTATAGGATGGAGTTTCGATGCTGAATCCTCAACTGAGAGCAGATTGCTTGCACCATCTTATTTTTTAGGTTGCATGCTTTATTAGTAATAATTTGTTTGGGAAGACCATATCTATAGATGATGTCCCGTTTCACAAATTTACACATGATAGATTTGGTGACATTGGCATAAGAAGCTACCTCTACCTATTTGGTAAATTAATTGATCACAACCAAAATGAAGTTAGGGGGAAATGGATTTTATCCATAGAGGTAATTGGTCCAATCATATCCATACCCTACATAGAAAAAGGCTATAGAGCTATCATAACATGCAGAGGTGTTAGTGGGACATGGATATTGTCAACTTAGATTTGGCATTTATGACACTTTCAAACATAGTCAATGAATCTTTTTCGAGGGTTAACCAATAATAACCTTATCACATGACTTGCTTTGCCATTCAGTCTCTATTAACATGCATACCATAAATTTCTTCATGAAGCTTTTCAAGTGTTCTTTTGGCTTTAGAGGCATCCACACATCAGAGTAACCGTTGATCCCTATTTTTCTTATACAAAATTGCCCTATCCAAAATAAAGTTTATAGGTAATCATCTGATGGTCCTCGTATTAGTTTTGGTTGCACGTTCTGGCTATCATTGATCTTTGATGTATTGAAAGATGTCATGATACCATGGCAAACCATCTTTCTCTTCTTCAACATTCTAGTAATATGCTGGGGTTGAATAGATACTCATTTGGATAGGAGCATTGTTTGATTTTTGATTAACGTTAAACATGGAAGATAAAGTGGCCAAAGCATTAGCAACTTGATTCTCTTCTTGAGGTAGATAATGCAAACTAATATCATCAAACTCTTTCTTCAGCTTCGATATCAGACTCCCATAATGGATTAGTTTAGCATCACATGTTTGCCATTCTTTCTTTAGTTGGTAAATGACGAGGGCTGAATATCCAAACATTTGCAATGTTAGAATGCCTCATTTAATTACTGCCTGGAGTCCTATGATGCAAGCTTTTTTTTGCTATATTGTTAGTACAGTCATAGTTTGATTTGGCTGTGAAAGGGTAATGGTTTTCTTTTAGTCAGATGAGAATTGCTCCAACTCCATCCCCCAATGCATTTGAAGCTCATCAAAATATATTCTCCATGATGATCCACGCTTGACCATTTTCTCTGCCTCAGATATGCACATCAAGTCTTTATCAAGAACTCAAAGTTTAAAGGATGATAGTCATTTGTGGCTCGATTTGCCAACATGTCTGCTATTGCACTGCCTTTAAGGCTTTTTGGTTCACATACATAATGTCATACTTAGAAAGCATAACCTGCTATCTAGCTAACCTCTTGGACAAGGTGGGGACTTCATACAAATACTTGATGGGATCAAGCTTGGTGATTAACCATGTAGTGTGGTATAGCTTGTATTGCCTTAACATTTGGGTTATACAAGTTAAAGCATAACATAACTTCTCTATGAATGAATAATTATTTTCATATTCTACAAACTTCTTGCTCAAGTAGTAGACAACCTGTTCCTTATTTCCTGATTTATTAAATTGTCATAATACATAGCCCATTGACTTGTCTAGGATTGATAGATACAAAATTAGTGGTTGTTAGACAACTGGTGGCACAGGTACTAGAAGGTTCAAAAGGTAATGTTTGACCTTATGGAAAGCTTCCTAGCACTCTTGGTTCCATTCTTCAGGATTTTGTTTTTTTAGCAGTCTGAAGATTGGATCGCATTATCAGTCAACTGAGATATGAATTGAGCTATGTAATTTAGCTTTCCCAAAAAACTCTTCACTTTCTTTTGAGTTTGAGGTGGTGGTAGGTTTTGGATAGCCTTGACCTTGTTAGGATCCACTTCTATTCCTTTCTTACTTATAATGAGCCCCAATAATTTATTGGAGGTGATGCCAAATGTGAATTTAGTAGGATTTAGCTTGAGCTGATATTTGTAAGGCCTTTTAAAGAGCTTTCGTAAGTTGGCAATGTGCTCACTCTCTTTAGTTAACTTAGTGATCATATCATCAACATAAACCTCGATTTCCTTATGCATAAGGTCATGTAATAATGTTACCATAGCCCTTTGGTAAATTGCCTTGGTATTCTTTAACCCGAAAAGCATCACTTTATAGCAAAAAGTTCCTCATACAGTCACAAAAGTGGCTTTTTCCATGTCTTGATAAGCCATTTTGATTTGATTATAGTATGAGAATCTATCCATGAAAGAAAAAAAATGCATTTTTGGCAGTGTTATCTACTAAGGTATCAATGTGAGGCATCCTTGGGGTTAGCGTGGTTCAGGTCCCTATAATCCACACTCATTTGCACTTTACCCTCTTGCTTAAGAACTGGGATGATGTTGACTACCCATTTAGGATATTTGGCTACCTAAAAAAATCCTGCTTCAAATTGCTTTTTAACTACTTCCTTGATCTTAAGGAGCATTTCTAGTTTCATCTTCCTTAACTTTTGCTAGATTAGTTTGCATTCAGGTTTGAAGGGAAGTTTATGAATCACAATATTTGTATCAAGCCATGGCATGTCTTAATATGACCAAGCAAACATGTCTTAATATTCTTGAAGAAGACTTATTAGTTCATCTCGAGTTAATGGCTTTATAGAGGTTTTGATTTTGACTGTTCTTGGGTCTTCATTTGTTTTAAAGTTTTATGGTTTCAGTGGATTCTTCATGAGGTAAGATTTGTTTTTTTTTTTTTATGTTCAACTAGTTTCAATAGGTCTAACGGTATGGAGTTCTCTTCAAGGTCCTCTTTAGATTCAACCTTATCGGCAAAGATCGATTGCTCAAAATCAATTCCTAAGGTTTCAGTATGAACATTCATGTCACCTTCATTGGGTACCTAAAAATACAGAAAAGAAAAATATAGGTGAAAAAAAAAAGCCTAAGGTCAACAAAAATTATGAATGCAAAGAAAGACTGCAAAATGCTTAGCCATTTTCATTGATAATACTTAATAAAAGCTGCCAATACAAGGGATCCTACAATGCTTTTAGGCGAGAGCATGTAGGTTTAGTTCGTAGCATTAGTTTGCAATTAACTTAAACAGTATAGGAATCTCAGTCTTAGTCCAAACACTTGAAGCAAACCTTAGAAGGCACAGGCTAGTGTCTGAACTTGTAGTTAACATCTTTGGCCCACCAATCGTATTAATGGAGATATCCTTAAATACTTTGTTCAATATGAGCATAGCACTAGCGGAACCAGTATATACATGTCGCCCTAGGTGAAAACTTTCCTGTAGTGGTGGGAATATCATTGGCTCATCCTTTATGTCTTATTTTAATAAACAAGCCACTCTTCTTTCATAGTTTTTCTGGGCTTGCTTTCTTTTCTATTGTTTACTACACTTGAATCCTAACCCCCTTTTGTCAATTAGGTTGACCACTTTCAAGGCTTTAGCAATTCTTTAAAGGCATATCCTAAGTCCCTTTTTGGCTTTGGCACTCGTACCAACATTCAACTTTAAACCTATATGAGTACTTTCTAATAGGTAAAGCTAAACTATTAGCAATGCTTCTTTGATATAAGTTGTGTTGACAAACTAAAAAGCTTGAAAAAAGGAATTTGGGCTATTTTCGTTGGGTTCAACACATGGGGCTTCAGTTGAGGTAGTAGCAATAAATCTTCTTCTCTTCCAATACTAACAACTTTATTCTCAATAATGAATTTTAGCTTTTAGTGCAAAGATGATGGCACTGCTCTAGCAGAATGAATCCATAGCCTTCCCAATAGGTAGCTATATGATGGATCAATGTCTATCATATAAAAGTTAACTTCGTAAGTAAATGGGCCAACTTAGAGTGGAATGGTGATATTCCTGATAATGTTCTGACAAGTTGCATCAAATGCTCACATGACAGTACAACTATTCTCGATATGAGATGTGTCAATAGGGAGCTTACTCAAGCATGACATGGGCATTAAATTTTAACCTGACCTATTATCAATGAGCACATTAGGCAACATAGTGCCTTTACAATATGAGGTTATATAGAGGGCCTTGTAACTTCTCTTCCTCCATGTAAGATTTCATTATCGCTGAAAGATATGTAATTGTCAGCAGTGATGTTGTTCACTGGGTGATCCAATTGACCTATAGAGATGTTAAGAGGGACATAGGCCTTATTCCGGAACTTTATGAGGGCATTCTGGTTAGCTTTAGAATGGTAGTTATACTATAGATATCGTAGCAAGTTGCTTGTTCAACTAATCGACAATGCTATATTCACTGTGCTTAATGAATTTAAAGAATTTCATAGCTTTTTTCTCACTTACTTGATCATTGACAACTATCGATTTTGAGTTTTTAATTGCAGACTTTGGTGTTTAAAAACCTAGATTAGTATTTTCTTGCTAAGCATTATTTTTTAATACTATTATAGCATAACAATGGCTATTCTGAGTTAGGTGACTTACCCCTGAAAGGT